>CAJPEX010001805.1:3136-49322 GCA_905338405.1 Notodromas monacha
AGGTATTTCGGGTTCTCGTGGGAAATTAACCCGTGAAGTACCATGGCGGTTTTTTTGTGTGTTAGAAACGTGGGATTTTTTACTTCATTGGTGTAGAAAACAATTTGATATTACTGTGTTTTGTTTGTTTGTCGGTTCTCGTTGGACTGACTTTTTTTTTCTCTGGTTAGCTGTAGAAAAAAATGCACAACTTCATTTTTTCGTTTGGATACTTTTGTATCTTTACCTTGGCTTTTCCAGTGAACATTGGAAAAATTCTTATTTGTGAAGACGCGTTTTTAAAATTTCACAAGCATTTATTTGGATATACTGTAATAACATTTTAAAATTCAGTAATTATTGTATTGCAACGATTTTCTCTGTGAATC
This sequence comes from Notodromas monacha, assembly GCA_905338405.1. Lineage (NCBI taxonomy): Eukaryota > Metazoa > Arthropoda > Ostracoda > Podocopida > Cyprididae > Notodromas > Notodromas monacha. The sequence continues at coordinate 3,505 of CAJPEX010001805.1, forward strand.
GATTTTTGTGTGGTCCCAAGTGGGTTGTGCAAAACGAAATTCTCGCGGTAACGATTTTTTTTGTTCCCATGATTTTTTTTTCAATTGGAACTTGCGATCATAAATTTGTTGAACTTTCATTTTCCGAAGGATTCAAATATATTTCAGGTCTTGTGACTCCTGCGGGAATGCTGAAGATAATCGGGTTTGTACCGAAAATTAAAATCGCTAACCTGTATCACGTGAATTAATTCACAGAAATAACTTAAATTTTTTATTTTTCTCTCTCTCGAGCCTAAAAGTTGATGATGAAGTTGATCAATCATCCTACTGATGAGTTCAGTGCTTTTTTTAAATGTTTAAAGCCTAGCCTTGAGTCAGATGCCTCATTTTCGTGGGTATAATGAAGAAGAGAAGAAGTTCTGGGCAAGGCGAACCTCGTGTCGGTGAACTTGAGAATCGACAGGGAAAGAAAGACAGGGGGGTCGGTATTTTATTATTTTCTCTTTTTTTTGCCGTCGGTTGTTCCCCGGGCAATGCCAACGACTACAGGGACCAAATAACTGACTGGTCGACATTCGCGATGTCGATCGCCGGGCGGTCGTTGTCGTCGTCGTCATCGACAACTTTTTTTTTCTTCCGTCTTCTTCTTCCTTCTTTTTGTACCTCGTCGTGTTTGGTGCAGATGCACTCATTCGTTCTTTTCTTTTTCTTGATTTTTTTTCTCTGATTCCGGAATTTTCAAAGTGTACATTTTATTTTGTGTGCGAATCGATTTGTTGGTACGATTGAGTTAATTTGTTTTGTTTTTTCGTTTCGTTAGACTTTCCATCGATTTATGGGATTAATTAAATTTTCTTTTGGAAAGGTCGACGTGAAAATTCAACTAGGTTCATGAAATCTGGCTGAATCCGGAAGACATTTTCGGTGAATTTAAAATTGAGGTTCATTTTTGAAAAATGGAAGTTGAAACCTTTTGTGGCATTTAATAGGTGGCAATTTGTGTGAAATGTTCTTGAATTTTTTGATTCAGTTGATTAGCGGCGGAATTACTTTACTACGATTTTTTTATATGTTCGTGGTGGATTTCATTTTTTCTTGCGGTTTTTAAAATTCTGCTATGGCCGTTTTGGTTACGGAAATTCAAGTGAAATTACAATTTGCAAGACAATTTAAATTAGGTTCAGTTTTATGCTCTTCTCATGACAACTTTTTTATCGAGAAATTTTTGGGAAGAATTTTTTTATCTCCGTGGAAGCCTCGGCTCGTGCAAAATTTTCCAATTGTTCCTCTACAAAAAAAAAAAACAAAAAACAAAAACGTGTCTCTTTAACGGTTATTCTTTTGTCTCTCGAATATAATTGCCAAGTGAGTGCACTTGTAAGAAGTGGCATGTGCTTCAGGACAATGCGAGTGGTTCATTCAACTTTGTGTGTCCGCGTAAAAATACCCGAGGGAATTCGCGGAAATCCTCGGGTACCCGCGTTATAATAATGGTTTGTGTAATTATAGATCCGGAATCTTTTTCTCGCGGGTGCTCATTTGAGCTGCTAATTAAGGCACACTTCCTGGAATTTTAATCGCCATACTCGTAGAATGAGTGAGTGAATGAATGGTGTGTGTGGCCGAGGGTATGTGAAGTACTGCACGGCATTTTTACGGGCTATAATGAGGTACTTTCGGGTAACTTCCGTCATTAAAATTTAATCGCTTCCGCGTCCTTCTATCGATTGAGTTGCCGTGATGATTTTTCTTTTTGGGCTTTTGGAAAAATTGGAATCCGAAAGTAATTGAATGTGGAAAGCTTTATTAATTTAGTTTTTGGTGACAGAAATTCGGCCAAAAAAATTTTGAGTTTTTCTTCAAAAAAAATTTTCTGCGGAAAATCATGATACCGTTCCAAGCATGCGTTTCTATTCGATTTCCGAGATTTACAGCATTATACTGTGCAAAACCTCCATTTTAAATTTGAATCTCATTTCATCGCTAAAGAAGTTTTGTTTGCCACAATTCTTCAACGGATGATGTAAAAAAATGTCTTTCCTTCCATTTTTAAAATTTGTATTGAAAATATTTCAAATATCGCGTGAGTGTTTGGAATACGTAAAAAAGCATCCGTTGAAGCCTGGAAAAATTCAAGTCATCATGATTCTGTTACTGTATTGAGAAAAAAAATCTGTTCAAAACTCGAAGAAGCATCGTTTACTGAACTCTCGCTAAAACTATAGTATGAAGCAAATCCAACGTGGGATGACGAGACGTACATTTGGAAATGCCAATTTGACTTCTGTCTGCAGGTAATCTGTTCGTACGTTTTGTGGATAAAGATTGTCAAAATGTTCCGCAAGAATAAAGAATTACTCACAGCATATTTAGGCTTTTTTTCTACTGAGATGATCATGAGACCAAAAGCGAATTACGCTTGGATAATTGCGATTTTCAGCTATACAGTATTTGCAATATGAAAAAGTTTGCATTTTGTTTCTTGAAAGCAAATTTGGAAAATTCGCGGAGCAAAGCAGGAAATCCTCACGCCTGTTCTGTATGAATTTACGCGATGAACCTTAACTCGAGTGGCGAATGAAGCAATTTGCGCTTTTTAAAATAATTAGCAAATTTGATTCTCAATTTTCAACCTATTCATGATAATATCTTACTGTCATTACACCGAGTTTTTGAGCTATTTTACTGAACAGTACATCGGAAGCAAGCAAATTACTCACGGATAGGCTCAGTGCGAAATTCAAATTGAGGTATTGTACTGTATATGCTTGCCAGTGACATCTACCCGCGCTAGAAATACTCATCGTGTTCCGTGGACAGAGTTGTAGAACAGTCGCCATGCAGAATTTGCGGGGTTTCTAGGTTCCCCTACAAGAAATCGGCGTTGAAATTTCAGCACAGGCAAATACATTTTATTTTGCTCATTTGAATGCATCAAATTCCAAGTCGAAGAAGGAATTTCCTGAGCATCGATACGGAAAAAGCCGTTTGAAGAGAGTGCGGAGAGGAAATTTAATTGGTGTCGCGTGGACCGGTTTTCAAGATTAGATTTCCCGAGGACTGCGGGAATTTTCATGCCCCTGCCTCATTGGAATTTCGGATTTATCTTTCTGTCCTTTTTTAATTTTTTTTTTTTTGGTTAACCAAAATCCGCGATTCAGTCTTGTCTTCTTCTTCGTCCCTGCGCCACTTTCTGGCTTTGCACGGTGGTGTGTTCTGTTCTCTGCAGCCTCGTCAGGCGTGAAAGGGTAAATTGAATATCCGTCTGCCTCAAACGTGACGCGAATAATTGCGAGTGAAGATTTTCTCCAACCATTATTAGGTGGTTATCTATTTTCGTTTGTTGGACGGAATTTGAGTGATTTTCCTTTTTTTGTGCGGAAGCATGAGCAGTGAAATTATTTGGTTTTGGGTCTCGTTTTCCTTCAAGGGTCACTTTTTCGTCAGCGTTTTGGAATTTAATGTCAGTTGGAAGGATTTGCGAGTGAAGATTTTCTCCAACCATTTTTAGATGGTTATCTATTCTCGCTTTTTTTCGCTTGTTGGGAGGAACTTAGGTGATTCTTCTTTTTTCTTTTTTTTGTGCGGAAGCATCAGCAGTGAAATTATTTGTTTTGGTCCTCGTTTTCCTTCCAGGATCACTTTTTCGTCAGCGATCGGAAATTTAATGTCAGTTGGAAGGACTTGCGAGTGAAGATTTTCTCCAACCATTTTTAGATGGTTATCTATTCTCGTTTTTTTTTCGCTTGTTGGGAGTAACTTGGGTGATTCTTCTTTTTTTGTGCGGAAGCATCAGCAGTGAAATTATTTCTCCAAGTGTAATTTTTTCGTCATCGATCGGGAATTTAGTTTCAGTTGGAAGGACTTGAATTCCATTAAAGAATGCGTGAGCTTGAATATAACAAATCTGTTGAATTTTCCATCCATTTCAATATTTTCACAATTATGATCAGATGTTAATTCCTTTTTCGTTTTTCGCTCGTTGGACAGTATTTGGTTGATTCTTCTTTTTTTTTTTTGCGGAAGTATCAGCTGTGAAATTATTTGTGTTGGGTCTCGTTTTCCTTCAAGTGTCACTTTTTCGTGAGTGATCAGGGGTTTAATTTCAAAGGGCTGACGAATTCTATAAAAGAATGCGAGGGTTGGAATATGATAATCCACTTGAATATAGCATCAATTTCAAGAGTTTCCCCGATTATTATTAGTCTTTTTTTTCGCTTGTTGGATGGAATTCTGTTGATTTTCCTTTTTTCTTCCGGAAGCATCAGGAGTCCAATTATTTGTTTTGGGTCTCGTTTTCGTTCAAGTGTCAATTTTTAGACAGTGATCGGAAATTTGATGTCAGTGGAAGGACTCAAATTCCTTAAAAGAATGCGAGAGCTTGAATATATCAAATCTTTTGAATTTTGCATCAATGTCAATATTTCCACAATTATGATTAGATGGTTATTCCGTTTTGCTCTTCGCTTTTTGGCCGGAATTTGGTTGATCTTTTTTATTTAATTTTTTTGAAGAAGCATCATCGGTGAAATTGGACGTTTTCTATCTCGTTTTCCTTAAAGTGTCACTTTTTCGTTAGTGATGGGGGATCTAATTTCAGAGGACTGACTCAAATTCTATGGGAAAAAAATCGCCGTGGATCGAACTTGTGATAGTTACTCATACCTGTTCTTATGAGACAAATTGATTCGCTGGAATGACACTCTTCTACGAATCCATGTGAAGCATTTTTTGGAAGTTCGCTGAAACCTTCGAAGTTTAAACGCTGGACTGAATTATTGATGATGATCGGGTTTTTTTTCCTCCCCTCTTTAATATTTTGCGAATCGCTTCCGTGCTGAAAAGCCTCATCGAATAGTACTTCCAACATTCCTTTGCCTTGAAGCTCCAAAAAAAATGAGCGTCTTGGAGAAACTTCGTAACTGTAATTTATTGAAAAACGGCACTCGTGGAACGCAGAAGACAATTTTCTTGGCATAATTATCTTAAAATACTGATTTAAATGCTCGGTTTTCGAAGATTGGTTCTGGTTTCAGGATAATTCCTTGGAGAAAGTAATTTTCAAGTTTATTAGTTTAATTCTGGAAAACGTTTCGGATAATATACCTTGAAAAATTCAATTTTCAAAGCCTAGGAAAAAGTAACTTTTGAACAGCGTATGAACTGTATTTGCATCATCAAGTGGAGAAAAAAAAGAATTTTGGATCGTTGCTGAAACTCGAAAAGAACCAAGGAACTCGTTTATTTTCGAGTTGATGGAAAATTTTTATTCTCAATTTCACGAACCGATTTTTTCAACAACTTCGTGGGATTTTTTTCCGCCCTGGATTTAAAACAGGATGAAGCTCGGTTTTATGCTCTTTTTCGCTGTGATATACTTTCGGTGTGAAATTTTTGTATAATTTGATTCATGAATGTGGTTGAGAATGCAAATAACCCACGCGTCGTGAACGTGAATTCCGGTGCACCTCATGCTTAGTGTGTTGTAACCGTCGACGTCGGAAGCGTGGAGAAACTCGTCATCGACGGTTGACTCACTTTCACGTCGCGATCTTGTTTCCCCGCTGTGTCGTCAGTACCTTTCCTTTTGTTTGCGAAGCATCCTTCGCGATTTTTCTCTGTCTCACAATTTTCAGAGAACTGCCGGAATGTGAAGAAAAAATAAGTAACGCGAATCAATTTTTTTTATATATCAGTTTTATGGAAAAAATCTCCGAAAATTCAAGAAAACCGCCCAATAAATGATTCGCATTTTTGTGTGTTCCATTTCAATTTTTTTAATCTTTGACTTGTAAATTGAGCAGATTTCTTGATCTTGAAAAATCGTGCATTCTTCGAATTTTTGTCTATTCAATATAATTTTAAAATTCACACTGGCGCCTCAGTTAATGGACTTGATCAATTCTGAAGGAAAGTCCATTATCGGGAAATTATAATATCGAGTGTAGCAATGTGCTGTGAATCGATATAGAATTGCTAATTGGTTTCAGACCTGAAAAAGGTTTTGCCTGAGTAATTTGCAGGCAGATGAAATGGCTAATTGGCTCCAGATCCCTCAGAATTTTTCTTCTATAGATTTCCTCGAACAAATTACTAAATCGATGAAAGTTATGTTTGAAATGGGTGAAGAGGAAAACACTCAAATGAAAACAATCGTTTTGAACCAAATCAATGATATCAATGCATTTCTCACAAATTTCAAAGTTATGCTCGCAGCCAAATAACCAACAAAATCTTGGATTTTTTTTTTACAAAAGTTCCACTCTAATTTCAAATGCAGCCCTTTATCCAAAGCAGGGAATATTGTCAAAATAAATAAAATTTTTAATAAAATTTATTCGGCTTATAGATGTGAAATAAAATAAGTACGCTGTATTTTACGCTCGTTTCATCGACACTGAAATTGCCAATTTACGAGATTCTCCTCCAATCCAAAAGCAGGTTAAACTTGGAACAATTAAACTTGCCATTGCAATCCAACGGCAACAGCGGGTGACATCTAGCCCGAGTAGAATCTAGAAGATCTTTAAACCCGCGATAAATGCGGGAATCCGTGAATCATTGCTGTGTCGTTCATCTTCAAGATAACAAATAAAATTTTCAACGAGTCATGATTCAAGAGTACTCGGAAATTTTCAATTGAAATGAAGGTGTGTGCGAATATCGAAATGTGAAAGTTGATGGCAATCCTAGTGAAAGGACTCGGAAAGGGAGAAAGTGAAGATCGTAAAATGTTCCACTCCTTCTCATAAAAATCTTGGATGCATCTTTGAAAGAAAAAAAGAGAAAGCAGCTTTCTTGTCTTCTGATCCTGAATGTCGTTAAAAGTAGTTCTAAACTTGTATATGGAACGACTGGAAAATAAGTATTCCTCATCCTGTGGCGTCCCTTATATTGCCAATTGCAATTTATATTTGTTTCAAGGACCTGATGACACGGATGATTTTTCCCATGTTATAGTTCATAACCGGATCTTTGTTTTTTATCGCTGTAGGAATTGACATAAAGTTTGAGTTTCTTACGAGAAAACAGTAAAGTTTTTTTTTTATAATTGCAGGTTAATTTCATGACACTGAGCGAGAGAATCATTATGAAGATCGTTGTCTCTTATCATGAAGCCTAAATTATCTCGACTGATGACGAGAGATTAATCAGGTAATCAAATATCGCGTAAATCAGGAACTTGAATCTACTTGAAAATTAAAGTTTCGTCTTTCCGCATTAATCTGATTAATTATTGCAGTTCTGTACTCTACTGGCATTCCTGAATGTACTGTACTGTATCTTGAAGAGAAGCAAATCTCATGTAAACCCTTGCGAACTTCACTTCGAAATTTTCGGGTTGTCTGGTTTTCTCGCTTTTGATGAAATCATATTTATTTTCTGGTATTTTCGCAGCTTTATGATGAGGATCTTGTTCAGCTTTATTCTTTGCGAAATTTCTTACCTCCCCAAGTCGAACTTCAAGAGACCAGCAAAAAAAATATCGACAATAGGGAGAATTTGAATTATACCGGTTTGAGATGCAATGGAAAGCCCTTTTGTTCTGGCAAACTTTGAAAAATTGCTCAAAATTTTGAATGATGATATTCTGGGGCTTAAATGGCTTCTTGAATGAGTTGAAAGGATGCTGAACTTCAAGGCATGGATTCAATTTACTAATCAAGTATTTCACTTCCTTTAAAACACTTCAATTTCTGTTTTTATTTATTTTTTCTTCCTTGGGACAAGAAAATAATGGCTGACAAGCCACAGAAAATTCGACTTACGGAGGCTTGAGGGGAAAATCCTTCTACTAGGTGAGATTTTTAATGTACTGTTTCTAAGGGGACTCAGATGGGGATCTGAAAGAAATTCGACTTGGGGGGGGGGGTATTTGAGTTATGGAGGTTCCCTGTACAATACTGAACAATTTTCGGTGGAAACCCAGTCTAAAATGTTTCTGTCAACCGTGTTGTGTCCTGTCCTGAGGCGTCCTTGTCAGCCGTTATCAGTTCAGGATAATAATAATTTTTTCTACGTTTGAGTCATGGTTGAATTCCCCGCAGTTTGAGTCATGATTTTTTTTTATGGGTGCTGAAAGGCCCTTCAAAATTTGCTGATCACCGGAATGGTGTTTTCTACTCGTATCAGTGTAACGGAATCCCCGAAAATTGAGCGCGAAGCAAAAAAAGTCGTGGCTAAAATTCTGGGGATTTCGTCCGCAGTACAGTATTTATTTTCATCTCCCGCGCTGGTGAAGTGGGTTCAAGGTTGAACCGAACCCGACTCGACTCGTCTCCCCCTTGCCCACAAAAAACCCACCGGTTCAGGCCTGTAACACCTTTGTCTCGAATGTCTTTTCGAGCCGTCTTGAAAACCTCGATAGGTTTTTTGTGGACTACTTTACGGGTACTAAAGCTTAGTACTGTATCACGTGACTCTGATTCGGGTTGAAGGCGTGTAAATCTGTCTCTCCATTCCGCAACTTTCGAACAAAAATCGCTCGAAAATGTGTCTCCCCGATGCTTTGAATTCGCTTTTTTTTAATTTTGATCCCATCTTCGATTTCAATTTTTCTTCAAAAACGTAAATGCTAATAAGCCTATTGTTTCAGAATCCCAGCAACCATTCGAATACAGTGAGTCCCCGCAGAACGAAATCTTTGAATAGAGAAAAGTGGCTCAAGGAACGAAATTTTAGAATTTAAAAATTCTCAAAATTACAAAATTTGTTTTCAAAAAAAGTGTCGGGATTTTTTTCTTCAAATAATTAAGGAAAATAAGAAAATAAAGTACGTGTTTAATTGTTCCTCTTCTTGCCTTTACAATTTGTGAAATTCAGCAAGGTCACAGCAAAAATTCATGGGGATTACTTGAAATTCCATGCTTCTAAATTTTAAATGAAAAATGAAAAATGAAAAAAATATGAAACTTGGAAAGCTTTAATGGGTTATAATGGCTTTTTCGGTCTAAAAGCGTCGTCGTGTCGCATAGCGGACCACACCCAGGAACGGATTCAAGTACTGTAGTTTCCTTATGGCATGTACCTATCCTTTCTATCCGCGAACTGCATTTGAGAAATAAATAATAAAAAAACATTTGTAATCAAGAATTCATTTTTATTGCCATCCCATGTACAAAGTATTACCTGATTATATTATTCTTATTATTGCCATACCAACATTCCTGCGATTCTTGAGGTTGACCGCTGCTGCTGCTGCTGGTTACAAAGCAGTCCAGGTATGACCTGCATTTTATTTTATTTTTTTCGTCGCCTCGACAAAGAAACGTTGCACAATTCCTTATCTTACGTTTTCCCTTACTGAAACCTTGGGGGGGTTTGCTTCTGACTGAGAGAAGAGCTGATAAGGGAACCCGGTGATGTGCTGTAAGCGAGTGTGTGAGTGAGAGAGAGAGAAACAACAAAAACGCCAACTTGCTCGCTTCCCATTTTGCTGTTCTCTCGCATTTGTGAGTGAGTGAGTGTGGAGGTGATGTCATTGCATTCGGCGACTGCCGGAGTGTGACCTGACCCGTGTTTTGTTTTTGGTTTCGTGTGTGTGTGTGTGTGTTTGTGTATGTGAAGGATAGTGTCATCCATGTTTCTATTCTTTTATTCTACTTTATAAGATATGAAGGTTCGGCGTTTCGTACGACGAATCATGGGACGTCATGGATTTTCGAAGATCGAATTTTTGTGAGTCAGTCGAAATTTTGATGCGGGGAGAGAAATGCCTCGTTTAATGAACCAAAAAAATGAAGATTGCAATGGTTCATTGAGTTTCCTGATGGACCTTGTGTGTCAAGGGATTATTAATCCCTTCAAATATTCAATGCAAATTGACTCTCCCTATTGTCCCTACGACGATCTTCTCTAAAGCGATTTTCTGTGCACCACGAATTCTTTTTCTTGTCGTTGGAATTTCGTTTTAGAGACTTTTCAAACGGAATTTTGAATCCGAATCTATGATTTACCTGATTCTAATGGGGGGCGGGGTTATGCCTGATTCAACGAACCAAACCTTGAGAAAAATGACGATTAGTCAATTGTGTTTTTAAACGGAATTTTGAATCCGAATCTATGATTTACCTGATTCTAATGGGGGGCGGGGCTATGCCTGATTCAACGAACCAAACCTTGAGAAAAATGACGATTAGTCAATTGTGTTTCCTCTTTTTTGATTCACCGTGTGTTGATCACGTACAAGTTGAGCCCATTTTAATATTTAATGCCACCTCTTGAATCTGGATTTTGAATGCAAATCTCTGACTCACCGTATTCTTCTCTTCTTTTTTTTTTTCAAATAAATATGACTCGTCGAATGAACTTAACCCCTGCGAAAAATGACGATTATTGGATTTTCTGATCCACCCTGTTTTAAATCACTTTGAAATTTTTTCATTTGATGTCACCCCTGAAACCAGCATTTTGATCGCAAAATTAATATTGTACTTGCCAGAATCTTGATTTTTTTTAGTTGGACTTGGTGGGAAAGGTGTGCTTCATACGACGAACATCTCATTTTAAGAATATAACCTTGAAAATATAAATTTGTGAGACGTATGTTAATGAATTGAATTTTTGCCCATTTGGTTCCGACCCTTAAGCTAGCATTTTCAATGTGAATCTTAAGACTCATCGAATCCTGTGATTTTTCGTTCAAAATTAATCGAAGTAATATTTCCGCAAAACAAACGCGTCATTTAACGAATACAGCCTTGAAAAAATTATGATTGGTCCATTACAGATCAACGGTAGGTCCACTTCTTGAAGAATGCTGTACTAGCCCTTTTCTATGCGAAATTTTTGAGACGCCCTGGCTTCAGAGATTTTATTTTCTTTCGTGAGTCAACGTCGGAAACAGAAGTTCCCTTTGAAAATCTTGCGTATTTTTTTTTTGTTCGGCTGTGAGTCACTAAAAGTGATTGTCACTTTACCCTGTACATGTACACGTACAGTACAGTATATCGATTCGGGTTCGAACTGGAAATTTTTGAATATGAATTGCTTTGCAGTTTCGAAGGCGTTAAATTACTCTTTTTCTCGAGCACCGAATTCCTTTTCTTTTTTCGAAGTACTATAGTGATATTTTATTTCGTTTCAATTTGGAAAGAAATTCGTCGGGAAGTCCGTATGTTTTCAAAATTTTCTTGGGAAAGCTTTTAGTTTTCTAGTTTGAACCCTGGGGTGTTTGAAATTTTTTCAAGCCTTCGTGAGAATTCCTTGCGGTTTTCGACAGTGTTTTTCCGAATGCTTTGTTTGATCCGTACAATATTTCCTTTTTTCGCATCAATTCTGCCGATTTTTTCCGGATTCGTTTTCAGTGGAGTGACGTAAGAAGTGTTTTCTTGGCACTTGGGGTGTGAAGAATTGTTTGGCACGAGTCGAGCAGACCTCTTGAACCTGTTTTTTTTTATTTATTTCTTTTTTCAATTATACGGTGAGAATCCGGAGAAGCTCGTGGTTCACCCATTTGTTAAAGTTCTAGTGCCGGCCTTTTGTTTTCCCGTTTTTATGTTTCTTTTTTGAGGATGTGAAAACCAGTCCTGATCATCGGGAGCAGTTATCGTTATTCTGATTTTCTTCTTCTGTGTTTCGGAAAAAATTTAATAATTTTTAAAATCAGGAAACGGGTGAAAAAACTGGGCGTCATTCGATTAGTTCCGTCGCACGCGAATACAAATGACCGGGGGTTCATCACCTATCGTTCGAAGTACTGTATTTGAATTTTCAGTTCAATAGTTATATGTTTCAAATTCCTATGTCCCGAGTTCGTGACTTTGATCTCGATTCCGTAGATGTCGCCTCAATTTTGTGGTGTGCGATTAAAGTTGGTCGAGGCTAAAATCGGCTTTATTGCCTTCACGATTATATTTAATCCTTGAATGAGCTTCTTCTCAGGCAAGAACCCGAATAGGAACTTGAATTTCAAAACGTGTCCCGACTTTCGCTGTCCGGGAAAATTTATTTTACCTTTTTACTCGGAGCTAAAAATGTGTGAACGCAATTTTTAATATACGTCTTCATCCTCTCGCTGAGTGGGATTATTTTACGGATAATATGTTTAGAATATTCCACAAAACACCTGAATTACTCTTCAAACCTGATTCCGGACTGCGCTTAACTTTTTTAAACTCTAAATTTGAAGCCTAATATAATTATACCCTTTAATTAATGGTTGGAGATAGAAAACAATTTAGTATGTTTTTAAGCATTGTGGGTTAGGAGCAAAAGGCCTTGTATTAATTCCTGTAAGATGTAATAAGTCATGTTTCGCCAATTCCGGAATTGAAGTGATCACCTGCCTGAGGCAAGACATTTTTCTAAGCCAGGGAGAATGAGAACAGTGCAGATTTTTTTTTTTTTGGCTTATGCTTTTTTATATTTTCAATCTCGCGAATGTTGGTTTCTTCGGGTTAGATCCGCTTTGATTCTTTTTTTTAATGGCAAAAAATAATAATCTGGGATCGTATTTTTTGCTTTATTTTTGCAAATCAGGTTTTTTGAAATACGAGGTATGCGTTTCTTCGAAAATATCCCATGACCTCGGGGATGAAAAAAAAAGAAGAAAGTTATTGACTTCGCTACTGAAGCCTTCGGCGATCGATTTCAAGTTTACTGTATCACATTTCGGTCCTCAAGAACAATATTAAAATGTCTGAAGATCGCTTTTTATTTTAATCCGTGGGTTTCAATTTTTGTTGGGAGAGGCTGGAATAACTGATCTATAAATCTTTTATAATCGCGCAAATCGTTCTGCTGCCTGGACGGAATTCCGCTGCTTTCAGAGATTTTCTTGTTTAATCGCCGAGAAACAATCACGGGTTCCGATGTTCTGACATATTTTACCTCCACTTCTTGTTTCTTTTTTTTTGTTGTTGCAAGAAATGAACCAGAAGAAGCTTTTAGATTTGGCGCAAGTCTCCAGATTTGTTTCCCGCGCGTTCGAATCATTCAGTTGGTGGGTACAGTACAGTATTCTTTGGTGCTGGCAGGTGTTGGGATGTTTTCCAGTCATCATTCCGCACCTGAATTCCCCGGTGGAATGTCCGAAACTATTCCCGTCTCAACATTTTTTTTCTCTGTCTCGGAAAAGGTGTGTCCTACGTTTGGTGAAAGCGTGAACAAGTTCTCGTGTCTAAATTTGCATAGAATACAAAACAAAACAAGAAAAAGTGTGGGTTCATTTCCGACCATGACGCTGAAAGAAAAGAAAAAAGGGGGGGAGGCGAAAACCTGGTTCTGTTTGTGGAGAACCCTGCGTTACTCTTTGAATATTTCAGGAATGTGAAATTTTCGGAAGAAGAGGGGGAAAAGAAGCGTAGTTATTTTTCCTGGAAGATATTTGCTTTTAGTGATTTTTTTTTGGTTTGCGCTAGATACAATTTTTTTTCGCTTCCTGGGGGTGAGATGACGGGTTTTTTTTTCTTGTCCTTGGACGTTTTCCGGGACGCATGTTTACGGGCTTCCGGCTGCATGAATTAGATTCCTGTTGAATTTTTGAGTTTGTCAAGTCACGTGAATTGAGGTACAGTACAGTACTGCAATTCATACGTTAGGGTTAATGAAGTTTCTTTTGGTTGAAGGAGTCATGCGTCTTTTGAATTTTTTATGCAACGAGAACGAATTTATCGGGATACATTTGTGAGATAGAGATAGAGTTTCTGTGCTGAATTTTCAATTACAGTTCTTCACGTGGGATTCCTTGAAAAGAGACTCGTGGACGAAAAAAAAACGAAAAATGACTGAATTATCATCGTTTAATTTTTCAGAGATGATAATTTGATGATGATTTTCCTTTTGTTAATTTGAACCTCTTTTTTTGGATTGGTGACAGTGTTGAAAGTTTTCAGTTTTCTTTTTCGGACATTGGGATTGTTTATTTTGAGCAAGGATTCGAGATGAGATCGTCGTGTCTCGGTTAATGGACTTGATCCATTCTAGTGTGAAGTCAATTGTCGGAGAAATAAATAATTTAAAGCTATTTAGTATTTAAATATGCGATGGCTAATTGGTTTCAGACTCACGGAAATGATTTGTTATCGACCCGTTGTTCTAAATCTACGTTTATTTCAACATGAGATGTATTATTAAAAGCATTGAAAACGTTTCTTTTTTTAGTTGAATGATTTTCCCTGTGATTTTCTATGTATTTCCCTCGGCGTTTTATTCGTGAAATTAATTGAAGCAATTTTTTTAGATGTGAAATTTCTGTCACTTTTTCCCAGACAAGAAGAAATTTTCGAAATTTCCTGAATTTTGTGGCTATGGTTGATGATGTGGGGTTTTTTTTCCTCTTACGCTTACGAAGTGGGGAAAAAATGTGGGAATTCTGTGTGAGGCAGTTTGTTTTGCATTCTCGAACCTCGTTTGCATATCAAACACGCTGGGATTTACACTTTCGCAATTTCCATTTCGAATCTCGGGAATCGATTTTCTCGAAGTATCCAATTGCTTCTTTACCCAAAATTGAACTCCAGGAATGATATTTCGATAACTCGTTTATTTTTTTTTCGTTCTGTGGAATCACTGTATCTGCGGAATCTATTTCCTTGTAGTTTTGGTCTTTATCGATCGTGTTCTCGGAAGACATCGAAGTGAGGTGATTATCAACATGCCAAATATATTCAAAGAATTACAAAAACTGTCCTTCTGCGAAGCAAATTTTTTGTTTGTGTGTCATCCGACGATGATTTTTCAAAAGAAACGTTTATCACGTGGAAAGCTTGTCTAAACAAACCAAATGGATCGTCGTCGATGAATATAAATTGAAACAGTAATGACAGAAATTTGTTGTGCTTTTTCATCGCGAATATTCTTATTAAAAATGGGATCAGAAACGGAATTGAAGTTGATTTTGAAAAAAAGGTGCATTTTGAAACGTCCCACTGAGAAATTGCGAATGCAAGTCGATTTCAATTCTCCGGTTTCTGCCTGGTGATCTTTCGAAGGCGCGACGAAACCGGAAAATATGAAGATGCAATTTAATTTTGGATGAAAGTCCTTGGCGAATTATTAAATTTCACGAAAGAATTAAAATGAATTAGACTAACATCCTTTCGGGAGCATGAAATCATAAAGCCGTCACTGATTTGAATGAATCATATTATATTGAAGGAGAAAGTTTTTTTTTAAATTACAGAAATGATTTTGTCGTCGCACCAATTACTGATCCCATGAAGAATCTCTCAACACTGGAAAATTAAATTTAAACGGCATTCGAAAATTAATTACTAGTGATTCAAATTATGTAAGGAATGAATTATTTGTCTCGGAAGTTCTGTGATGTCACGTGAGATAACACTTTTTGTACATTTGTTTCTTTTGGCCTTGTTTGTCTAAAAATCAATTAATTGTGCAAATTGGGCGTAAAACGCTGAAATTTCCGCTCTCTAAGAACTTCAGTAATTTCAAAATTTTTGCGCTGAAACCGAGGAACTGAAAGCCGTGTAAAAAAAGGTCTGTAACCAAAATAATCTGAAGATGAAATGGCTGATCGATAATTGTTTTGTACATTTTGATGCGAAAATATTTTCTGGGCTCGATTAAAACCTGGAACTGCCTCAATACGAATTATCACCGTCTTGAACATTCAAATTAAATATCGATGAAAAATAATTGCGGAGTGAAATAATTCTAAAATGAATTTTTCCATTCAAAAGTTCACCAGCACCAATGATAATCCGTCACGTGAATAACTGGAATGCGAGGCAAAAACAATTTATTGACTCGAAGAATGAAGCAGAAAATCGTGCTCTTTCAAAATGTTATCTACATTTTTCTTGGCTTGATAAAAGGCCCAACTGCCCCAAAACCGATGATTACTTTGTAACTGCTGCCGAAGGACCTCGAAGAATCCAAGAATAAAATCGATTTCAAAATTCTACCCTTTTCTGGGCTGTTTGATCATTATTTTTTTCTTTCAATCTGTCCCCCGCATCAGTGAGAATGATAAGTGCAATGACGAAACTTGTGGTCGCATGGCGTAAGTCAATTATTTTTTCAAGTTTTTTCTCATGATCAGTCATTTCTTCGGAAGTGACAAGCGATGAGTGGTTGGATGCGATGCCATGCGATTTATGGACTGGTTGAATGACTCGCCGCGTCGCCAATGATATTCCCCTGTCAGTGGTTTGTTGGAAAAGAATCGGGTCGTATAATTTGAAACTGAGCAGGAAGTTGTGTGAGCCAGAGAGGGAAAAAAAACGAAGAGAGAGGAAGTGGCGCTCTGTTCTTCCGGTTCCGGCGTCTCTGGGTGGAGGGAAATGGGATTAAACTAGTCTGGAGCTGGTTAGTGTTGCGGGAAGGGTCTGAAGTCTGGTACTTGAGGGTGTCTGTGGGGGTTTTTTCTGAAGTGATGAGGCAAATAAGGTCTGTGTCGTCGTGTGCATATGCTTCTTTTCTCTGGGTTATTTCGAAATTGAAAAGTGGTTTTTGCCTTTTTGGAAGGAAAAAAAGGGGAATTTTTAATATACATTTGGAAGAAGTAGAAGTTATACTTTCGCGTGCGATTTGGTGTGGAGTTGACACTTCGTGATGTTGTGTCGAGTCGGATGTACAGTACTGTACTGTACTTCGAAAAATGTTGGGTTTCATTATTTTTGTTGAAACAATTTCAGTGAAAACTTTGATGCGAGCGGTTTTTTTACATGAGCACTTTAGGTTATAATTTTTTATTCCTTTCTCGATCGAATTCATGTTCGTGTTTGAAAAGGTGTTAATTTTAATATGAAGTCTGTGGTTAATAAACATTTTTCTGCTTCATGTGGAAAAATATATTGTGAAACATTTTGAAAGTTCCTGTGCAATTATGGAGCTTGAACTTTCGGAACGTTTTTCGTCGAGTGTCCAAAAAAATAAAGTTCCTTGCAAATTTTCCGAAAACATGTTGTTAAGGCGTTCATATTTTTAGATGCAAGAACAATTGCGATGCTTTTTCATTTCTCTGTGGAAAATCAGTTTGAAAAATGAAGTTCATTTTTTTTTGTTAAGTAGGTTTCAATTCGAGACAAACTGCATTTCTGTGAGGAAAAATGGCTGTTTTTTTCAAGGTTCTGATAAGAGAGCTTTGCACGCGAAAATTTTTGAGGTAAAGATTGCCTCGGAATTTTTCAAAGGCTTCTATACTAATTCGTTGTTACCTATTCGAGTTTTTAAAATTGTATTCCTTGTCAAGCTTTTTTTTCAGCGATTGCCATAAAACTGCGAATGCGAAAAATTAAATTCAGAGGTTTGTTTCTTTAGTGGAAGAATGCCAATATTATTTATTCAGATAAGTGCCTCAAAGTAGTTGACAAAACGTTCTTCAAGCGGTTTTGAAAGTTCCGTTTGAATTTCGGAAGAATATCCTGCTTGTGGCATTTAATCAAATTTTTATTGCGCACATTTTTGCTGAATTCGGATGTTCGCAGCAAAACAAAAAATAAAAAGCACTGCTGATTACGTGGAGGTGAACCAATAAAAAAAATCAGCATAATATTCAGAAGATGGTTCTCGCGTTTACGAGACGCGGTAAATTTCACTCAAACCTAAATAGATTTAGTCAACTTGTGTCGTTCTTCAGTTTCGAAGAATACGTGTTGCCAACAAATATTCTTTCGTGTGTTTCTTCATCATGTCGGATTTCCGCTGGAAGCAAAGTTGTCAAGTCTAGGCGGGAAAAGTGAGTGAATTTCTTGGCAACTCAACGGCTTTCCGTTCTTGGCAGCGAGTAAGGCATTAAAATTCCGACCAACGAATCGATGCTTCGGAAAGCTATCTTGTGCAGAGAAGAAGAAGAAAAAAGTAAATATACTCTGTTGCAGTTTTTTACCGACCTCGGAAAATTGCAGTGAACTTCATTCAAAATTGTTGAGTAAGAGACAATGAAAGTAAGCACGAAAGTGTTCATATCAACTCTCGAATTCGATTTCATTTATTTCACGACGGAGCCACACATTTTCTTTTTCTCGTCGTGGCTGAACAGAAGTGCAGTATTGTATTTTCAAAATGAAGAGTCCAAACGAAGTACTGTATATTCATAGTAAGAGTAGTTCATTTTAAAAGTGAACAATAAATTGATCAATTGCAATAATAGATGTGAACTTCAAAAAAAAATGTCTAATTCCAGCTGAAAAAAGTTGTCACGCCAAATCTGTTGAAGAATTTAACGATTTTTGTCCTTAATCATTCACGTCTCGTAACTTATAGTAACATAAAAAAAAAACTTTTTTTTAAATATTGTTTCTGGTATTTTTCTCGTTTTCCAGAGAAGGACATGTTTTGCTGTTTTGCATCGGTTTCAGGTGGAAAATACCTATAAAAATATTCAGAACAATTTTCTCGCAATTCGTGCCGTTTTTGCGTCAATTGTGGTGCGGGTGATCGATTTCCGGGTGACATGACCTATAATACATGAAAAAAGTAGGCTATTCATCAGCGGTTTGTTTGCATGCGGGTGTACCAACCTGAAGAAAAAGAAAACAATTCATATTCGCGTCGGCGATGGAAAATTCTCCAACAACAGAATTTCTTGTGACGTCAAAACGAGGTCATTCTTCTAGTGACTTCTTTTCCGGGTGTGTAAACTATTTCATGAAGAAGAAAGAAAAAAAAACACCAAAGAAATGACCCATTTTCTCTCTGTGTTTGCAATAAACTCATTGCTAGGGTTGAAAGTTGGAGAGAAAAATTGGCGGAATGAAAGTTCCTTTTGAAGCCAAGATTTCAAAAACTTCGCCAAGCGCATGAAAGTCGCGTTTCCCCTTTTTTTTTGTGTGAAATAATGTCGTGATCAAAAGGGCGTGAGAACCGTTCGAGCGTCAGTTGGTTTTTGTAAAGGAAAATGTGTGTGTTTTTTTTTGTACAAACGGAATTGTGATCAGTGTTACGAAACAATCGCTGTTTTGTTCTCGTTGATCAATGATGTGTGTACAAGTTGTATCTCGCGTTTCGTCATCTCAACTGCAGCCGAACGAGGGTTAATTCATAAGTTCTGTGAGTCCCATGCGTTCCTTGTTGCGAGTTTAGATGGAAATAATTTTATGTAAATCGTTGCCGAGAAATCCTCTATGTGATCAAATTTAAAATCGTATTGCCGAAACATGAATAAAACTGATGCCACTTTTGCTCACAGAATTCGAATTTCGAAGAGGGAACAGAAATTTGCAAATAACCCCCATGGTCGTGAAAATATGAGGTTCAATTGCCGCACCTGAATTTTCATGGATGCTGAATGCTCCGAAATGTTATGAATGACTGTAAAAATTATTGAAGGTAATCTCAGATCTGAAAACCACTCCCTTTCCATAAAAAGAAATTTCTGATTTTCTAAAATTTTATTTTGGTGATGTTGAATTTCAAGGTTTCTGCGGATTGTTTTTTTTTCAACGATCAAGACGTCTGTGAAATCACTGCAATTAACGTAAATTCCGTATCTAATCAGCAGATATTAGTACCAATTCTCGTCATTGATCTCACAATTGTTTGAGAATTATTAAAAGTGAAAGTGCATTACTCCCAAAACGTCTTTTGTTGCACTAAAAAAAGCTTTTGAAGCTCATTTCGTGATCGACCTATTTTCAAATTTTATAAATTCAAATTCGAGATTATCCAAATTTTGTTCTATCAATGATGACAGAATTCAGTGTCTAGTTGCATAATTTATACGTTTTTCCAATTTAGAATTGTGAAAAAATTGGACTTGAGAGAACTTTCCAGTTGCCTTTTTCGCCTGCTTGTTGACATTTGTACTTGTTTCCAAGTCCCGGAAATTCGGCTTCTGCTTTGAACTGATTTACAAAGGTGGAAAAATGTTTTCGCTATGTTCTTGTGTCAATTTAATAATATTTTTAGTTCTCTCCGCGCCAATTTGTGCAACAACAACAACGAAAAACTCGAAATTGAGGCCACTCATTCTATTCCGTAATCAATTCGGAAGAAACAGGTCTATACAGCGTTGATCACGAAAATGTGATTCTACTTACAAGATTTTTCAATTTAACCATGACCATAATGAGTTTTGATGATGATTGAACGTAGGAAAATGATTATTTTTAAATCTTTTCCCATTTTTCGTCTCTCAGCAATTGTTTTTCTTTTAATTGAAAGTAGGGCGTGGATTTTTTTAGAGAATGAATTTGCTTTCACTGAAAATACAGTGCGTAATTTTTTCGTTCAAGGTGGGTTTAATTTTCCACTTTATTCCCGCGTTAATTTGCGCAGGATTTTAGGTAATGAAGATGACGTTTAGAAATTTGAAAATCTCGTTCAGGTTGAGAAAACAACTCAATTTCTTGCATCTCATGGCTCTTTATTTGTGTTGATGAGTTTTCTCTAGCACAGTATTTGGAAAACAAGGCGTAATAGAACTCAAATACCAATTAAAAACTAAAAATAGTTTTTTTTCAGTCTGGAGCGATTTAACGCTTGACTCGTTGGTTGTTTTCCAAGTAACTTCTAATTGGCGTACGATTTCGTTGTTAACCTTCCAGTGTTGAGATTCTTCTCGTGATTCGGTTTTCTTTCGTTAACATTTCTCAAGTGGAAGGAAAATAATCAAGTTTTTTTTTTAGGTTGAAGAATTCCTGACAATTTATGCGTAAACGTTTAAAATTGCAATTCGGAAATGTCCTTGTTTGAATATTTATTTATATAATCGTTCGTGCAAAAAATTTTATAATATTTTTGCGAGGACATTTTTGACGGAAAACTTGACTGTGAAAGAAAATTTTGTTGAATGTTCATCTGAGGACATTGTCCTTTTCAATCCGGTCTTTTTTTTTCGATGTGTGACGTCGTTTTATTTTTGATCAGTCTACATTTAATTCAAGAGCTGAAGTAGCACTTTTCTGAAGGAAAAAATCTTGAAAATATTTTTTTGCCAATGTTTTCTTCCCAGTTCTTTCACAGTATTTATGCCAAGTTCAGAAACCATGAATTGTCAAACATTTTCTTTAAATACCTTCGAATCAGTGCCAATTATTGAAAAAATTGGAATCGCGGCATTTAAAATAAAAAAGTATATTTTAATGTTCAATATCAAGTCCACTGTCATTTCAAAGGGTACATTGAAATTTCAATCAAGCCCACCGGAGAAAATAGAAAAAGGCCAGGAAAAATAAATAGTTCATGCATAAATAGTTCATTCCGTGATGAATGAATTTGTTCATAAATTTTTTATTCGTGAAGTAATTAAGATTGATGTGATTTTTTTACTAATTTCTAGAAGCTCATTTCCGGGCAGAAGTTCTAATTTTCGGTCACCCGAGATGAAAATTGAGCTAAGACCTGGGTTTGAAATAGCCTACGAACATTATCAAGAATTTTCATTGATTCATGAATGTCTCAAATCAGACGACCATTATTGAATGTGAAAAAGATATGTTTATAAAAATTAAAAATGTCTTGTGAAATCGAAGGTGATCTAAAAACGTCAATTGCTGATCGACAAAGCGTTCAAGTGATGGCTGTTCAGTAATTAAATAAATATATTTCTCAGCAAAAAACATATTCCTTTCTGATTTTCAAAAATGTTTGGTGCCACTCGTGACGCATGAATTCAGGTACCCACAAGTTCTTAATTGCGTCATGCATAAATATTTGGAAAAATATTTCTGAAACATGCATCGTAAATTTGTCGACGAAACAAATTCAGGCTGTGCAAATCGGTTTCTTTATTCCCATGCGTGATGAAGTACCCAGAAAAAAAATGAAAAATAAAATAACCTGTGGGCGGTTGTGGCATGGACTTCGACTTGCGTCACAGGCCCATATTTCTTGCATGTCGACACATTGACCGAAAATGTTTATTTTCCTACTTGCCCTTATATTTGCAGTGTTTATCGACAGTAAAATAAGTCTCATTCTTCGCCCCGACTGAAGGGAAACGACCTTGGCAGAGCTATTCGGAATTTTTGTTGTTGCACGAATGGGGTGCATAAATGTGCAATTCCGGTTCTCGAGTGATTGGTTAGAAAATTTAGAGACGACCAATTGTAGGAACAAGTATTACGACTCTGTTTTTCTTTGATCACAGCTACTCTATTTAAACCGTCGAATATTTTTAAAATTTGTGCCGATTTCTAACTGTTGTGTTCGCCAAAAAAATAAGACTCTGGTTTTTTTTCAAATTTTCTTGTCAGAAAATTCGCCAGAGCAGAGGTTATAATTATGTAATCCT
The DNA here is from genome assembly GCA_905338405.1 of Notodromas monacha. Classification (NCBI taxonomy): domain Eukaryota; kingdom Metazoa; phylum Arthropoda; class Ostracoda; order Podocopida; family Cyprididae; genus Notodromas; species Notodromas monacha. Next base: position 25,628 of record CAJPEX010001805.1, read on the forward strand.
TTCAGGCTGCGAAGGAAAACCAGAAATTGAAAAAAAAAACCGTGGGTACGGAATACTTGGTTTGAAATACGAATAAATTGTCGCTTCGAGGTTTTTTATAGTTGTACGGTAGCTCGCGTTTTACAAGAATTTTGATGCATGAATAAATGAGTTAGCGTTTCGTTTTGTTGAATGGTTTTTTTATTTTTTTATTTTGCACTCTTGATATTTTGGCGCTGTTTCGGATTGTAATTGATGGGACTTTGGCGCAGTTTGATGTTGTAAGGGTCGTTGCTGGATTCCTGTATACGTCTGTACAACTTTTTTTAGTGTGATTCATGAAAACTCGTAAATTTCTAAAAGGTTATTTGTGGAATAAATGCATTTTTTTTCCTCGTGAAAGCTGTGACGGACGTTTCTGCATTTTTCGTCGTCATTATCGAATGAACCTGGAAGAATTTCGGTTCTTGTTCCGTGGACGTTATACATTTTTTTTTCATAATATAATCCGCTTTGTGTAAAAATTTTACAAAAGAAAATTGCGCTGAAGAGAAGCTGAAGCAGTTCGGGGTTGAGAAAAGCAATTAAGGCTTTATTGTTAAGTAATTCAGTTCGTGGAATTTCGGGTCGATATTGGACGAATTTTTAATTGCTTCGTTTCGCCTCGCCTCGAAAGTGGTTGAGGCCGACATTAATTTCCTGTGTTTAATTTCCGCGATCGAAATGAAGTTCCGTTGGTCGATTCGGTTCGGTTCATTAAAAAATGTCTTTAATCGTTCATTACTTTCTTTGAAAAGTTGAGAGAAAAAAACGGAAAATGTTGATTATTTTTCTTTCCCGCTGAAAAATACTGCTGATTAGAAGATTTTTTTTTTTGGATTTAAAAAATTCTACTTTCCTCCGCGAAACTGGAAACTGAATTAATTTGACGTTACCTAAACATACTTTGCAAAAACGAACTCCCGTCTGGTACTGTTTTAAAATTAGAACCGGTTTCTTTTGGCTGTCATAAACAGGGTTCATTTCATCAAACGACGTCGTTTTTAGCACAGTGTGAAATTAGAAACATATCTTGTTTCTTTGAGTGTCAAAAGCGGATTTTCTTTTCAGAAGGAATAACTTTTATAGCTTTGTAAAAAAAAACGAGGATGTGAAGCCAGTCTTTATTTTCTGTAGACTTTTCATATTGCTGAACAGTCGTTGATTTACCACTTTCATCAGTTGCGATATTCTTTGGCAAAAGCAGGGATTTTTCTCGCCGAAAATGTGCGCAGTTTTGATGATGTTTTGGATTTGTTAAGATTTTCATGATTTCCGACAAAATTAATCACCCTTGTCAAGAAAATATAGTCCTATTGGAGTTATTGAATTCCGCATAAATATTATATTTCAACCACATGAATATAATGACAAAAACATTTATGGAAATTTGAATATGAAACGTTGAAGTGAAATATCTCGTTCTGTTAATTGTTCAAGGTTTTATCTTAAATATCTTGAATCCTGACAACTACCCTCAAATTGCTCTAAAAAAGGATCGAAAACGGCATCAACGAAATTATAGCAACTTGATAACTTTTTTTATTTTATACGAAACGTTTAACCGTTTATGTCGATGCCTTCAACATTATAGAAACGTTGAATTGAAATATGGCGTTCTTCTGAGTCGTGACGGTTTTTATCTTCCATTTCTTGAATCCTCTGTTGATACGATGTTAGATTTTTTCAGGGCTTTGATGTACAGTAGAAATATCATTAGAACGAATCTCGTTATAATCGCGTAAAATGTCAGATTCTGTCAAATCACATCCAATTCCTTTGTTTTTCTTTCCTTTTCCAATAAAATAATATCCCAGAGGCCTCAAAAATTCGACTAACGGAGGCTTTAGAACAAAAGCCTTCGAGTTAGGGAGGTTTTTAATGCATTATTTCTAAGAGGAATTCAGACTCAAACAAAAAAAAATTGACTTAGGATGGTTCGACTTCGCGAGGTTCAGCTTTTTATTCAATTCAAGAGTATGAAACTTTAACGTGAAATATCGCGTTCTCTTGATTAGAACCGATTTTATCTTTCATATTCTTGAATCCTCTGTTGATGAAATGTTCGGACGAATTTTTCCGGGGTTTTGATCCTTTCGTTGTGCAGTAGAATCTCTTTAAAACGATTTTTTTTTTGTGGCGAAAATTCCTCTGCAGTTGCTTTAATGACGTTAAAAAATCTTGAAATTTCGAAGGGGGAAACTTAACATATTGCTTTGCTTTTTTTCTGTTCTCTCCAGATGGAAGTGAGAATGCGTGGTCGGAGTTGAAAGTGAGCGCGAGTCCTTCTCCCCCATTCATTGGAGGAGAAAAAATACACACTGCCAACACGCAGGCAGCTGGTTGTTGTTGTTGTTGTTTTAGTTGTTGTGGTGGTGGTGGTGGTGGTGGTACGACGTGGGCGGCACCATGTGGACGCAGGATCCGCCCAAGAAAAAGCACAAAACCCGGCCCATAACCCAGCACGATTTGCTGGCCCTGGGCTACGCGCGGTGGCGGCTCCACGGGGCTCCCCGCGGCGCCCGTCGCAGTCCCGAAGACCCCTGGCCCGGGGTATCGATACTGAAGCCTCTGGTTGGGGTGGACTGCAACCTCGTGTCCAACCTGGAAACGTTTTTCACCATGAACTATCCCGCGTACGAGCTTTTGTTTTGCGTGGCCGAGGAAACGGACCCGGCATTGGTCGTGTGTCGGGCCCTGTTGGACAAGTACCCCAAGGTCGACGCCAGGATCTTTGTGGGTGGCGAGAAGGTCGGAGCCAACCCGAAAATCAATAACATGGAGCCTGGGTGAGTCATGTGTTGCCAAGTACCACCTTTTTTTTTTTTTTGGAAAATTTTTTAGTGAGGTACCTCATTTTTTTTATCCTCCGAAAGTAACAAACACAAGTCACATATTTAGCTATATTTCTTCTTCTTTTCTGGCCTTGAAGTTAACGAACTTCTCTTTCTCTCTCTGAAAACTCTGGAGAGTGGGCCAGGAAATTAAGTAATTTCCGATGCATTGCGATGAAATTTATAGAAGGAAAAGCATTTTTAAGGGTCAATTTTTTTTTTTAAATCAGGGGGTTTCACATCTCGAATCAAGATATTGTTGAGAAATCGAGTCATTTACTGAAATTTCCTTTTTTTTCGAATAATGTATGTTGCAATCACATTGCTGATGATATTATTTCCCAGTTTTAGTTCCATCCATGCAATGTTTTGATTAAATTATGAACCTCTTGTTTCTGTGAAGTTGTTGAAGAATAATTATTTCCGATGACGTTATTTCCTCAAAAGTCGGTAAATTGCTGTAAAATTATAAAGCATATAAATGCATGTACTGTACATGAGTCTTATTTATATCTAACGAACGTTTGATTTAATCCGTTAATGCCTCGAAACTGTTCTGTTAAAAACTTGGACGTCACGAGTCAGGCTAGGAAACGGAAAAATGCCTGATTCATTCGATGGATTATAAATTTGGTCATTGAAATCGATTGAACATTCACTAATTTCTGTGAAACATCACGAAATTTAGGATCCCTTTTCGTCTTATCGCGTGTTTTAGAATTTTTTTTTCTGTGCCTCGGATTGGAATTATTTTTGAAACTTCGTTATGCTTTACTAAATAGCAAGGAAGTGAGAGAATATACGATGACATTTTTGACGCATTCCGAAACAAATTTTAAAGAAGAATAATTTTTATTAATCAAGGGGTTTTTTTTCTTAAATGAAAAATTATTTTTCTCACATCCAACTGAATTTAATAGCTTGCTGGTGAATCTAAGCACTTTTTACTGGAACCTCCTTATTCTATGAGGTTCTTGAAAACACATTTCTGATGAAAATATAGTATTGAATGATTTTCGATTGACCTGTAATTTTACCTGACCAAAATGTAAGGCATAATGCTGAGAGGCGTATTTCTTCCTTCTTGGTTTCGCCAAATAAAAATTTCATGATTTTATAAATTCCAAGGACATTTTTTGCGGGTTTTGGACTAGATTGAGAAATTTCATCGTCTGCCTCAATTCTAGTTTTTGGCTCAAAATTATTCACCCCATTTCCTTCTTGGTTCCACGACATGAATTTATTTATTATTTTTCAAAAAGCTTTCAATGCCCAAAAAAATAAGGAAAAGTCGAGTTATGATGGAAGAATCCCAACCATGCAACTGTTGCCGAAAAAAAACTTGTTCCCCCTTACTTTTTGACATAATATTTGAGATTTGCTTCTTGATGTCTTAAGCTGAAAAGTGTGGTGCTGAATATTGAAGAGAACGTGTTGTGCCAAACGCATGAATAAAAGATACTTTCCGAACCAGTACTTTATGTTATCAATGTTTTACGCGTTGGTGCGCCAAACTTTCACATCACATCTCCTGGTTTAACGTTCATAAAATAGAAAATGTGCCGATTGCAAAATAAAAAACTCGGAACTCACCGTGAATGTTAATGATGAGAGTGAATTGAAAATTCGATGATGAACTTATCATTGTTTGTCACAATACCCTTGATGAACATTTTTGTGCGTTCTGTGTTTTAAAATTCAAGTTCTTTGCAAATTTTCATGTGAAAGAAGTTCTAATTTAGTTTTTCCCCCAAATTTGAAATGTTTTTATGCATTGAAATCACGTTGATTTCCCTATTTTGAAAAGAGAATGAATTCTAAACTATTGAAATGCACTCCAGTAAAACTGCAACTGATGAAAATTCGTTTTAACCTAAATTCGGTCAATTTTTTTTTTTTGCAAAGTTAATTTCCGTTTTGATGAAAGTATTTCCAGGTCGGAGAAAGTAAACGTGTTCTAAAACTTATTGACCGATTTACCGAATGAGAAGAACATTGGCGAGATTATTTTCCTTCTTGTTTTGTTTTCCTTTTGTCTGAATTGCATAATTATCAACAGAGTTTAAGTGCACTCATTTTTCTATACTTCTTTGTTCTCGAAAGTTTAAAGGTCATTAATTATATTAGGCAAAATAATATTAAAACTTGTCATTGGGTCAAAATCCCTTTTTCAAATCATCATCTACAGAAGTTTTTTAATGTTGTTCGAAGTTCACGAATTTTTCAACTCATCGCATGTGTGTCCTTCTGAATAATTTCTGCAATAAATACCATATCCTTCTGAAAGCTCAGTTCGTTGAAAATATTTGGTGATGACGAGTTTGCGAGAAAATGTGTTGAAAAATTATTTTCTTCTATTAAAAAAAAAAAAGCTCGGAAAGTCCGGAAGCTGTGCAGAAACAAGGCGTGTTTTTCTCATGAGAGTTTCTGAATTGGTCTACAATTGATGAAATAGTTGCCCTACTGAGAATTTCCAACAGATTTTTTTCTCTGAAAAATAAACTTACTGTACAATAATTGAAAGGGGGTTTGTTGTGATTTTTGCAAGCTTTATATATTTTTTTATTTATTTCTCGTGGACTTTAGCGAGGCAGCCAAGTATGATTTCGTGATGACCAGCGATTCAGGGCTGCAGTGAAATTATTTGAAATCAGCATCCTCAATTTTAAAAGATAAGCTCGGAATTCCGGTAGCTGAGAAAGAAACTGGATGAGTTTATCTTTTGAAAATTCCTGAGCTGGTCGACCATTGATGAAATAATTGTGTTTGTGCGAATTTCAACACCTTCTCTGACAAAGACACATACTCGAAAAGGGGGTTTGTTGTGATTTCGTAATCTTCATTCCAATTTTTTGCCCACAGTTACGAGGCAGCCAAGTATGATTTGGTGATGATGAGGGATTCAGGGTTGCGAGAAAAATATCTGAAATCAGTGTCCTCAATTCTAAAATAAATTGAGCTCGAAAGTCCGAAATGGAATAGAAACTATTGGGTCGACCATCGATGGAATACTTTTAGTTGTGCGAATTTCAACGCCTTTAACCAAGAAATGTAAAGTACTGTACTTAAAATGAGGTTTTGTTGTGATTTTGTAATTTTTATTTTTGTACTCATTTCATTTATTGTGCACAGATACAAGGCAGCCAAGTGTGGTTTGGTGATGGATCAGTGATTCATGGCTACGAGAAAATCATTAAAAATCACGAAAAAAAATAAGCTCGTACTGTAATTCCGGAAACTGAATGAAAAAGAACATGTGTTTTCCCCCTTCCGATTTTCTGATCTGGTCGACCATTGACGAAATAGTTATCCTAGTGCGAATTTTAACGCTTTTTTTTCTGACAAAAGAAAATTATTTGGAATGGGGTTCGTTGGAATTTCGTAATCTTGAATACCCATGTATTCAATTTTGCCAACAGATACAAGGCAGTCAAGTATGATTTGGCGATGATCAGTGATTCACGGCTGCGAGAAAATGATTCGGAATGAATACGTTCTTAATTTTGAAAAATGAGCTCAAATTCCGGAAGCTGAAGAAAAACTAAATTTTTTTCTTCGAGAGTTTCTTATCTGGTCAATTTTTGAAATAGTTGTACTAGGGCGAATTTTAACGCCTTTTATTTCTATTCTTTTTACAGAGAACCTTACTGTATTTGAAATTGGTTTTGTTGTGATTTTGTAATCTTCGTAGTGATTAATTTTTTGCCAACAGATACAATACAAGGCAAGCCAGTAACATTTAGTGATGATCAGTAATGCTAGCAGGGCTGCGAGGAAATGATTAAAAATCAATATCCTCAGTTTCGAAAAAAATAAGCTCGGAATTCCGGAAACTGAATGAAAACGAAATTTGTTTTCCCCCTTGAGAGTTTCTGATCTGGTCGACCATTGATGAAATATTTATCCTAGTGCGAACTTTAAAGCTTTGTTTTCTGACAAAAGAAACATTTAATATGGGGTTCGTTGTGATTTTTTAATCATTATTTTTATTTTTTGCCAACAGATACAAGACAGCCAAGTATGATTTGGTGATGATCAGCGATTCAGGGCTGCGAATGCGCGAGGACACCCTAACAGACATGGTGTCACACATGGGTGAGAAGGTCGGGCTTGTGCATCAAATGCCCTTCGTTTGCGACAGGGACGGATTTCCTAGTGTTCTTGAAAAGGTGTGTTCCTTTTATTTTAATCATCATTGAATATATTTTTTAATAAATGGAAATGCAGAATTATATGATGTGATTTGATAAATTATTCCCGAGAGGGTTGCGTAAGCAGCTTATAATTCCAAATCATGACCCGCAGCTGAATAAATATAGAACCCCTCGTGTTCCGGTCACAATTGATTTTTTTTTTTAATTTGTCCGGAAATCGGGGAAACATTTTCTGAGTAGATTTTAATGCGGAGAAATTCTGTACACATTGTATCAGTTGTTTCCGGAATTTTTTTTTCTTCAAAAAGTGTCTGGATCCTGCTACCCCAATTATTATTTTTTTAATTTCCAGAATTTGAATTTTCCGAATTTATGGGTCTCATTTTGTTTTTGTTTCATGTCTCTAACCTGAAAGGAATTTCTGTGGGGTTTGAGATGTGGATAAACCATTTTCACAGCTTGTTTTTTGTTCATTTACTCGTTAAATTAAATGGAATTAACGTCGATTGTCCATGAATAATTTGGATTTTAGTTTATTCACGACCGGTAAGCGGGGATTTCCGGTGCATTTGAACAAAAACGATTGAAGATTTCTAGAGCAATTGAAATGTTTGCAAGACAATTTTATTGCAAATTTTTCGACTCTTTTTGTGAAATCAAAATCGACTGTTCTGACGTTGTTTGTCGGTGAAATTTTTGGAATTTTGCTGGACGTGAGTTTACAACGTTTTCCTCCTGAATAACACGGTACAAGAAAGCATTGTTCGCCGTGTCTGAGACAATAAGCGTACTTTTTTGTTGATTCTTTTTACAAGTTTTCGCACTTTGCTTGCTAAAGTTAAATTTTTAGTGTGACATTAATTCTTAATTTTCATGAATTCCTTTCAAACTGCGTCGCCGGACCTTCTGAACTTGCGAGTGACTAATGGAAGATCATTTTAATCAATGCTCGTTGAATTTCCGATGACCTGGGAATTTGCTCCAATTTACCTGCATTGTTTTCCTGTAAGCAGTAAAAAAAATAGAAAATAAGAAAGTTTCTTGTCAGAATTCCGCAGTAAAGCCGCAGTCGATTACATGTAAGATCCCTCGTGTAATTTTCTCGTGAGAAGTAAAGGAAAAAATAAATGAGTCGATTCATTCGGAGGAATGTGGAAAGAAAGGGCACTGTACTGTACTTGTACTGTGGTGGATTCGGAAGTTAATTTGGAATTCCTGTCGGGAACCAGGTTTACTTCGGGACGTGCGTGGCGCGGATTTATTTGGCGGCGGATTTGCTGGGCATCAACTCCGTGACGGGCATGTCGTGCATTTTCCGCAAGTCAATCGTGGACGAACTCGGGGGATTGAAGGCGTTCGGCTGTTACCTGGCCGAGGACTATTTCCTGGGACTAGGCATTCAGAAGAAGGGGTTCAAGCTTCGGGTCACGTCGCAACCCGCGTGGCAGAACCCCGGGCCGAGTGATATTCCGTCGTTCCAGGCCCGGATACGAAGGCATGTGGTTTTTTTTTTTTCTCGCTTCATTCCTAATTAATTTTTTTAAAAGAACACATGTTACAAAACAAACCCGGTAACACGCCCAAAAAAACAATAAGAAAACCAGAGGAGAAAAAAAAAGAACTGAAAAAACAACAAACAAACAAACAAGCACGTTTTAGAACTTTTTTTATTTCAGAATGCAGTTGAACCTCTTTGAGTCGAATTTTCAAGGGTCCAGCAAAAAAAAAATCGAGTTAGGGAAACAAGCATTTCTTGTTGTTGGAAAAAAATAGAAGAATTGCACAAAGTTGTAAATGGTGATTTTTTAGCATTAAATTGTTTCTTGGATGAGTTGATGGGATGCTGAAGTTCGCGGCAAGGGTTCATTTGCCACATAAGTCCTTCACTTTTTTTTTTTTTGAAAACGCTTCAAATTTCTTTTTTATAGATCTTATCTTTTCTTTGTCAAGAGTTTGATAGCCAAAGGCATCAGGTGATTCGATTTATGGAGGTTTGAGAGGAAAAGCCGTTTGAGTTAGAGAGGTTTTTAGTGCATTGTTTCTAAGGGAATTCAGACCGGGACTCGAAAAAAAATCATCTTGGGAAGGTTCGAGTTATGTAGGTTCAACTGTATATTGAAAATATTGATAATAGGCTTCATTCATATACTGTGTATATATTTTTGTGTGGTTTTTTCTTATTTTGATCTCTTTTTTTCCGAGCTTTGCTTCTTTTGTGCAGAATCTTTTAAATTTTGTAAAAAAAAAAATATTGCGCCGTCTTTCACTCAAATATTTTTTATTCGTAAAATAAACTGTAGCAGAATGTTTAGACCCACTTGTAGTGTTTTCCAGGATGATTCACGTGGTACTGGAAACCTAAGAACCGTGAAAACAGTACTTGAGGATATTGTACTACCTCAGTTAATGGACTGATTCGTTCCGGTGGGCAGTCTACTAACCGAGTAATATAAAGTTCGATAAAACTATACTTACTGTAGTTTTTTGTGTTTAAAACTCGTTGATACGTTCACGTTTTTGTGTGCGTGTACTGTCAATTATTTTAATGCGTGAATCACTCTGAATGAGTCCTCCAGCATGAAAGGCTTTATATTCGATCATTTGCAATTTAGATTAAAATTTGGAACATCGTGAGAGATTTGATTGAATATTTCTCGCATTAATTACGAGTTAAAGTCGGTGTAGAAGTTCAGATTCTGTTCTTATTGAATCCTTCATTCTTCAGACGGATTTTTTTTTTCGAAGCGCTAAACGGATTGAATCTCACACTTAATAGATTAAACGTTTGCTGAAAATAAGTGCAGTTTTAAAAAGAAAGTTGACTGTTTTTTTTTTATGGGAATGCGGAGCTGTAACATGCCTTCGTTGTTTATGAAGGAGTTTATTTCTTGCTTAAATTTTGTATTTTTGACAGTATGTTGCGTTAAGGTATAACCTGTTTTTTTATGTGCCTCTGGTTTAATTTTTTTTTTTTCGTTGGAAGCTAAGACCGTGTAAAACGTGCACAGATAAAAAAAAAGAAAACCTAACGCGTAGCGTGGCTTAGATAAAAATCGCAACTTCACAAATTAGAATAGTCAACTCTCGCATAAAGACAATTTGGAACAGACGAGGTTTATCTCTCGGATTTCCGTACGGATTCACGGCATCATTTACGTCCTTCAATGATGAAAATTTGGAACAAAATCGGCGAGAGCATATACAGTACCATACCGATATTTATTGAGGGTTTTTGTCTGTCGTTGTTTAATGCTGTACAGATATTATTCGTATGATACTTGAAAAATGTAGCTTGTAATTTTCATCGCCTCTATGTCTGCTTGAGAAAAAAAATGATGCAAGCTAATCATGCCGAAGAAATTCATGAAATTTTAATCATTTTTAAATTTGAAATTAGTTTTTGTTTCCTTTTGCTGATCCCTTGAATTTTGACTTTATTTTTAATTTTTAGATACTGGTCTCCATCTTGTCATTTTTGTAAAAGTTGTACATTTCGCGGAATGATGGATTCTTTTCTCACGATAATAACACTTTTACTTATTGCAGGTGGACCCAGCTTAGGATAGCCATGGTGCCCACGACGATATTGCTGGAGCCCCTGCAAGAATGTGTGGTGCTGGGGTTGTGCACGGCCTGGGCCGGGCACGCCCTGTTCCACTGGGACCCGCTCGTGTTCTTCCTGGTCCACTCCTTGTCCACCAAGGACGAGCTGATGACGGAGGAGTGCAGGCAGTTGCCTCTGACCGAGTGGAAAAGGTTCAGGCTCAAGGACGAACGGACCGACAAAGCGCTTAAGCTGCGCAAGGCGGTTAAGGAAGTCCGGATCGTGGATCCCGTGATCCGGTGGCGGTCCGGCGCCTATCGGCTCAACTGGGGCGGCGTTATTCGGGAGACGCCGGTGGCCGTGGCTCAGTTATCGTCGCCGGCGCCGCTTGGGACCAAGGTCGCCTTGGCCGTGCCGAAAAAGCGGCGTCCGCCTTCGTCCGCGTGTGCCTCGTATCCGACGTCGTCGTATGGGCGGCCGCCGTTGCAACCCCTTGACCACGGGGCGCCGTGGTGAAACAACGGTGGGGAGGGGGGGGGGGGAAGAAAAAAAAAACACGTATTCAGATTCACCTCGTCACGTTGATCGGAATTTTTAGTACAGTACAGTACATTTCAGTACTCGATCAAGAGCCCCTATGTAGGATTTTTTTTCAATTTTTAGGTTTGAATTTAGGTCTCGGTTTTTTTTTTGGAAAAAATAGGCTGCTATTCCATTTGTGACTTTGTAACCTTTTCACTCTCTCTCTCTCTCTCTCTCTCTCTCTCTCTCTCTTACGAAGAAGGATTCCGGGTTTCCCTAAAAAAAATTAATGCTCATATTCAGCTGTACCTATTTATTTAAAAATAATAAGGATGGGGCATATATGAGTTTTATAAACGTCAACTTGGAGGAGTTCAGCTTAAAACTAATCTTAATAAAAACAAAAGTTCAGGGGCAGACTTAAAGGAACCTTTCAATGCATTAAAAACCTCTCTAACCTAAAGGCATTTCCTCCCAAACTGCCATGAATCGAATTTTCAGCTGCCCTTCGGCTATTATTCTCTAGACGCAGGAGGAAAGCAACTTGATGGGTTTTAAAAGGAAATTAATTGGGCAATTGAACCCTTGCATTCAAGTTTGGCATCCATTCAAGTCACATGCGAAGTAATTCAAGGCCCAGAATATCACCGTTTACAATTTCATGAAATTCTTCTATCTTCCCCACAACAAAAAATGCTTGTCCCCTGACTTTTTTTTTTTTTTTTGCTAGTCCTTTGAAATTTGACCGAGGTTTGACTGTAAATGGTCTTCAGTTAGAATTAGAGAAAAATAAGCAACCCCAGAAACAACTTCGTTTTCAAATCTGTTAACAGTGAATGTAAAAATTAGAGAAAATCTACCGTCCTGTAAATTTAATTGCGAAAATATATTGTGTAACTCAATATTTTCAAATGCAGTAAAAGCTTCGAAATTTGAACTTTGAAGCTTGGAAGGTTAACGCTTTTTAGGAACCCAATTAAATATACCCTTGGCAAGATCAGTGAATTTGAGATGATAATTATTTGAAATTATTATTTCAAAGACAGAGGAATTGATGACATATCTTTGATTGGGAATTTTATGAAATGAGTGGGAAGAGCTGAAAATGTTGTTAAAAAAAGACGAAATGCTCCAAAGTTTGTTCTCAAATAGGGAATTATTCATTGTCTTGAAAAATTAGGTGTGGACTTTGAATCGAGGATAGGAAATCATTCATGAAACTTTTGAGGTTCAATAAGAATTGAAGTAGAAACTACCCCGGATAAAAGTTGTGAAGCAAGTTCTGCAGTTAGAATCAACACGAGACCCAGTCTTATTTTCATTCAAATTGTCTTGAAACACGGTTTTAGTTAACAGTATAAAAGTATACGTGTGAATACGATTTTCTTAAACTATTCATTTCCGCTTTTTGTTGTTGTTGTTGCATCAATGAAGAACTTGATCAAGCTTTCATCGGATTGAGAGAAAAAAATCACTGGAAAGGTTACATTGTGATGCTGTTGATAGAAAAAGGCGGCTCAAAAAGAAAGGGGGAGGAAATGGAGACATCATTATGGACAAAAGTGTAAGCCTATGACTTAGTGAGGAATATTATTCTGAGTCCTGTGTCAAAGGTTTTTTTTTTCTGGTCCCTATCCCCCTCAGAAAACCACAGCGTTTTGCCAACATGAATCGCTCAAAGTGTGAATGGGTTTTTTCCCCAATTTCGTTTTTTTTTTTGGAGTTGATGGTAGTATTATCAACTGGTGTTGCTGCCGCTCTGATAAAGGGGAAAAATTGAAATGAGCAGGAGGGTTTTTGTGCCTTTTGTTTGCTGCTAAATGCTGCTGGCAAACTTGAGTGGTGGAAACTGTGGGCATTTCTTTTTTTTTTTTTGTCTATCTGTCTCTTTCTCTCTTATTGAGAGATGGAAAGGATCAATACCTAGGGTGGCATATAGGAATAAAATTTGTTTAGTTCTTTGGTTTAGGGAACAGTGGAATTGATGATGCGGAAATTTTGGTCGCGTTTCCCACAATGGCATCGCGTCATTTGTGAGCTTGTCTTTTCTATCGGGGGGGTTTTCTTTCCATCTTTTTTATTAGTCAAAGGATCGCCATGTTTTATTTTATTTTCTATGAATTTTGAAAGCCGTCTTCATTCTAGTCATCTTCGTACACTTTTTTTTTTTGCTTTTGATGCTCGTAGGAAGAGCGGAGAAATTTATGCACTTTTTTGGAACGTTTATGCGCAGGAACTTCGTATGGCATCTTTTGTGATTTTCCATTAGTGTTTTACGTTTTGTGGCTAAAAGGAACGTGATTTTTTTGTTTTTATTTGGACGTCCGATATCTCCAACTTGATGATTAATTTTATAGTGTAGACGTATCCTGTAATTAGCTTTTTTTTCTGTGTTCTTGGTTTTGTATTTTTTTTGGGTTCAGTTATGTTAAGCTTGATTCAGTTCATTGAAGAATTTGGCTTCTTGAACCACCATCTAAAATGCCGTGAGACAGTGTTCCCCTACCTATTTGGGCCTACAGACAAGGAAATTTACTTTACATCTTTTGTGGACCAGCAAATTAAAAAAAAGTCTGAGGACTGGTAAAGTTTCATCATGTTTTGCAGGATCAACAAATTTTTGTTTGAAAGACTCATGGCAGGTGTTTGAAGAATGTCTGCTTTTTTTTTTCTACAAAAATTAAGTTAAAACTCAATGACGCAGTTCTAGTGGAATGTCTTCAAAAATTAGAAAGGCAGGCTTGAAGAAAGGTTCCTCAGAATGAAAAACATAATTTTTAATTTTTTTCAGCTGGTAAAAATTTGTCAGAAGCATTATTAGGAGAAAAGCCAACTTATATTTGTCATCAGATAATTTCAAGTGCCTTTGTTCTTCCAAAATTTCAGATAAGGATAAAAGACTGCATTACTGCTTTTGATAATTTCATTATGCCAAAGAAAATTTTCTTTGGACTGGCAGAAAAAAATCCAGACCTGTGCCAGTCCATAGACCATAGGTTGTGGAACACTCCTGTTGAAGATGTGGTGAAATCTGTGAGCACTTCTTCAAGTCCCTCATGAAACCAATCATTGCTTTTTCAAGAACGGAATCAATTGTGTTGTGTTGATGAGCAAACCTTTAATGTGAAAGATGGCAGTTTGTTCTTGGTACGGGCGACACCTGCCTAAAATCTCGGAAAACAAGGCTGGGAGTTGAAGTTATGAGAACCGGAGTGCAGTTAATGAGGGGGGGGATCTCATGGGTGTCAATTTCGTAGACTCATTAGTAGGTGTCGCTGCCTTCACTATTTCATTAGAAGCAATCCAAGCATCTATTTCTGTGGACACATTTTTTTTTTTTGCGCATTCAATGTCTCTTCTAAAACAAGTTCACTCACATTCACTGCTGAAATTCGCTCCCGTGAAATACTCCTGGTTCGAACAACAAGAAAAATTGCTTTTGATTCATGCCTTGGCATTGTGGAAAATTTGCGCGAAGGGAAGCAAAACATGCGGAAAGAGAAGATAGGGAAAATCTGCGTTAATTTTATACCGTTTTATGTCGTCTCGTGAGCTTGATAATAAAAAAACGGAATACAGGATGAGGGAAAAACCGCGAGAGCAGCCCAAGATCTCTGTGTGAATGATGTAAGTGAACTCTTGCCCCCTCCGTATTTTGCCGCGAAAAAAGAAAAACGCACCAAGAAGAACGAAGAAAAAGGAGAGAAGTGATTCATACGGAATTGGTTTTTTTTTGTGCGTGTGTTTGTTTGTGGATTTTAAATGTGCGTTTGTGTGTGTGTGTTTGGGTGAAGAAAAGGAAGTTTTTTGTTCCATTCGGATTGTTTTGTTGATTCAAGTCATGTGTATTTCCTTTTGTGCTCTGCGCTGGATTACCTTTTTTTTTGTTTGGAAGAGTTTTTTCGCATCTTTTTTTTTTTTTATCAAGCGCCTTCTTGCCAATTTCTGCGAAACATTTATGTTCTGTTTTATTTTACTTTTTGGTTGTCTTTTCTTTTCGATTTTTTTTGTGAGATGTGTATGTTTTGTTCCCTTGAAAGCTGCGTAAGTTTGTCGATCTCGGAGTTCGATAATTTTTTTGTCAACACTTTTTGTTTGGCACTTGATGTCAAAAAAAAATTGTCGAAGAAGCTTTGAATTTTTTTTCAGTTGAGCGCTAAGAAATTTTTTTTAATTGAGGTATTAGCTGTAAAAACACAGAAATTTTGACACAGGGTTTTACAATCATATTTCGCGAGATGAACGGCAATCTTTTAACAAGCTGATGATTTTTTCCAGTTGCAAAAATTCAATTGTTCTTCTCGGATTCTTTTCTCAATTATTTCGCGTAATCGTTGATGTGTTACAGCGGTTATGGTGCCTATTTTGAATGGAATTGTTTCATTTTGTTCAAATGATCAGTTTTTCATAAAAGTAGCGACTTGGAATTTCAAAATCATATACTGCGTTATTTTTTTTTTTTGTGAACTGCTGGTATTTCTTCTGTTGAAAAAAAAGTTATAATTTTTAAAAGTAAGCTGGTCAGGATGTTGATATCTTTCGTAAATGGAAAAAAATGCATCTCACTTTTTGGAACATATTCAATTTTAATACGCATTTTTTTCTGTCGTTTTGAGTTCGGCTTCTTGTCTATTTTCGAAAATATTTTGGTGGTTTATCTTTGAAAAATAATGATAATTTTGCATGATCATCTGTATTTTAATTCATGATAAATATTAAGAAGACAATTTTGACATCGAGTGCCTGACGGAAAAGTGTTCGCATTTGCAATTTTTTTTTAATGGGAGATTTTTTTTTTGCGGAGATGCAAGCATTCCAAGGAGATGTTCTCAATTTGCAAGCCTGAGTTTTTGTTTTGCTGCTTGTGCGCCGCCGTGTCGGATTTTTCTCAAAAACACTGCTACATTCCGAAAATGAAAGAAAAGTTTTCTTTACAAATCTTTAAGTTCATATTATGTGGGAGAAGAAGAGGAACGCCAGTGAAAACCGTCCCTTTGGGCATGTTTAGGACCTTTTTTTTGCGTTTTTGTTGTATTATGAGCAGTTGTTCTCCTGTGATACAAAAAAATGTTTTCTTTTTTTTGTCCCGGGGCATGAAATAGGATTTTTTGGTTTTTTCTTCCCCGGAGAAGGAAACGACTGCCATTTTTTTTACGTCAACTTGGAAAAGAAATCCTGGAATATTTCTTAGATTCATATCATACATCTTCAAATTTTTTTTAGTCGAACGCGTCTTTTTCACCTTTCCCTCGATTTTATTTCTGTGGCTCATTTTTCTTTTCCTTGGAAGAGAAGTTTTTGACAAGCGCTTTTATTATTTGTGGTCAAGTGGCAACTCTTGTGGAATTGAAGAAATGCGCCGAACTTGTTGCTGAAACTCCTTTCGCAGTTTTTATTCACCATCCAATCAAAATGTTTTTTTTTCCTCCTGATTCTGTAAAACTGAGCTTTTCATCAAACTGGCTCAAAATATATTTTCCAAACGCCGTTTCATCAAATGTAATCGAGAACACGTGTCCCACTGAGGTTTTTCATATAATTTCGATTCATGTTTATATTTTTAGCGCCTCAGGTGACCCATTTTTGTGCAAAAAAAAGAAGAAATCAGCAAAGCTCTTAGTCCTCGTCTTCATCCTCGTCCTTGATTATTCCCAGGCTTTTGGCAACAGATTTGACAGAGTTGATGACTTCTTCTTGGACCAAATTGAAGCTCATGGCCAAGAGGGCGATCCCGAAAAGTAAGTAAAGTGAACACAAAGTGATACTGACTTCCCCGTTGACTTTAACGTTTTGCGCAGGAACGAAGTCTCCGAATCCGATTGTGGTCAGGGTGATGAAGCAGAAGTAGGCAGAGTCCAGAAAGTTCCACTTTTCCCAACCAGAGAACAAGAAGGCGCCTCCAAAAATGTAGCCCACTACCAAGAAGACACAGAGCCAGATGGGCACAGAGCGCTGTGATGGGTCTGGCTCTTGGTCATCATAGTAGTAGTCATCCTGTGGACAATAATTAAATATATAATCATGTTAGAAAACACTGTACCAGTTACAGGTGACTTGTTCTTGAAACCAACTTCTGGGGATCCAAAAATATCTGCTCAAGTCATTAAAAAAAAGTGTGATTAATACTGTATTCAAAAAGGAATATGTTCTCATAGTGGAGATCTTATTATGAACACTTTCTTTTTTTTTTCAAAGGTACTGTATAAGATCTTAAATCAGAGATCATAATTTCTTCAAACTGGTGGACTACAACAAACTTCCAAAAAATGAAAATGAAGGACTCAAATGTGCCCAAATATGTTTCAAATGTCAAATTTATGCGGGACTCAAAAAATAGCTGTTAAAGTCATAAACATGGTTTAAACACTTTTTTTTCAGAAAAAGCATCACTAAATACAGTATCTTTAAAGTGTCATTCTTATTTGGGATTCAAAAATATCTGATTTAGTCATTGCTTTCAACACTTCATTTAAAAAAAAAGCTACTTGAATCAAAGATCATACAATATTTTCTTCAAACTGTTGAAAGAAACGTGTTACAACAAACTTCCAAGGACTCAAAAGTATCTAAAATACCTTTCAGATGTCAAATTTATTTGGGGCTCAAAAATATATGTTGCAGTCATACAAATTGCTTCAAAAACACTTTATTTAGAGAAAGGCACATGTTAAAATGGTGACCATGATAAATGAAGACATTGAATGAGTTATGAAGACAATTGATTTATTAGAATAAGTAATTGCTTGCTTACCCCATCATCATAGTAGTAATAGTCCTCAGGGTACACTTGTTCATCAGCATACTCCTCCATGTCATGTTGACTTCTTTGTGGCTGGCCTCTTAGGTTTGCTGGATTCAGAGGTTGTTCTCTTATTACATGCTGAGAGAGGTGTTTAGTCCTGCTTTTATGTCTTCCAGATTTGGGGGATGGTCTCTCCTCAGTGTCCACAGCATATCTGAAAATAATAGTGAAAGGTACTATTGAAAATCTCTGTTCTGCAAAAACAAACCAGTGAAAACCACATTTGTTGTTCTGTCATTTAAACTGTAAATTAGGCTGAGGATTTCCTAAAAACACTGTGAACTTATTTTTGCTCTAGTTATATTCAGATTCCAGTGATACCTATTTTTTGACAATTAATTTTTGAAAATGCTGTGAAAGTCCACTGTGAAGCTGATCATGAACCAATCAAAAGCCCTACTTGTTTGAGTAAACAGCTTCATCATTTCTATTCAAGTGTCCTCCATGTTGGTCAGCGCTGGTGGTTGGATCAGAGTGGGTGGACCTTTTGGACTCCCTCTTGACTCCAAACTGGTCAGATTGTGGCCTGTTTCTGTTTATGCCATGTCTTGGATGGTCTGGATCATCTGGATAGTAACTGCTGGAATATATAATTGGAATTCACATCCAAGCTTTATATGAGTTTGCTCAAAATGAATTAATTACTTGAACTCTGGGTCAGATGCAGCATAAGACATGGATGTTGGTACACCTGAATCTGACAATATGGAATCTGCTGAGCGCTGAGATTGTCTGATGCCTCTTCTGAAAGATCCTCTCCCACTTCCCCTCATTGACCTGCCAAAATCATATGCAAAGATTTTTTTGTAACAATTTTGGTCTTCAAACTGATTCTTTCTGGAGATGCAATTTATTTAGCAAGATATGACCAGAATTTTATGTTCCCTGGCCAAACCAACACACAGTCACATTTATATGGCTGATTTCTTCAAACTGAAAATGACTTCTGCTGGTGAGGTCAAATTGAATTTTGTATGGATGGCCATATTTTTATATACAGTACACTACTTATTTTGAAATTGATTTGTGAAATGTACTGTACATGCTTTTTGGCATCCCATATATTAGTTAATCTAGGAATCTATTTTTTTGAATTTCAGGAAGTTGAGAATGTAACATGCCAGTATTGCATACATTTTAAAACAAATCACTCAAGATATTAGGGTACTTCAATAGTAACAAAGAATGTAATGAGCAGGTTTTTTCCCCATTTATGGTTTATGAAAGTATTGTTTGTTGGTGTCTGGCATGGATTCATTTATAACACAAGGCAAGTTTTACCTTGCATGATGGAATTCTTTCAAAACAAAATAAATCTTGGAATCAATTTATAATGTCATGTGAAGATCCTTTTCAAAAAATATATTTCAACAGAAACTGCATGTATAACTTGAAAAATACTTACCAGTGAATTTATCTTTTAAGTTTAGAATTCAAGTCTCTCAGATATACCTTTCTGAAAATTGTATGTTTTTATTGAAAATTTGCCTCCTGGAGCACATCATGCTTCTTTTTAACCTTTTTTTTTTACACAGTGCTGAGACTTAATAAGTGGAGATTATTGAGTGCAGTATAACTCACCTGTCCCTGCCCCTGAAGCTTTTGCCCCTTGCCCTAGCCCTGGCTTTCTTTGGTTTCTTCTCACACATGTAACAGCAGACTTTCCAGTAGAGGAACTTGAAGGATTGTGCCATAGCATCACCAATGTTGGACAAGCACAGAAGCATCAGAGGAATGCCCACAATGGCATAAAATATAGTCACCACTTTCCCCCAAGCTGTTTTAGGAGCAATGTGACCATAACCTGAAAACAAATGTTTTGCATAAGATCATAAAAATAATGTGCGGGTAAATATTGATCCAGACACTTGAGTAATAAACACCAGCCAGTATCTTCTTGTCCAGAGGAAATAGAAAGCAAAGCTGTGTATACATGGGGGTTATTTGGAACTTTCCCTGTTTTGCTTGTGAAAACCATTCTGAATAGTTCCTGTGCTGAGTGCATACTATAGGATTGTGAAGTGATTCTCAGACAACTAAAATGAAAAGTTTGGCATTCATGGTGTTTTTGAATGCCTGTGGTGCATTTTCTGAAGAAATTGCTACCCCTTGGGTTTGGGGCTCCACAAAAGAGTCCCTGGCTGAACCACTCAGGGTTCTCAAAGCTTCTAAAACTGCCAGCCCAGCACCCCCAGCAGTGGCCTCTGCAAGGTTTCTGAACTATGAAAACAGAGAACATGAAATGAAAGACTTCCATTATGGACCTCAAAAGGCTGCAGACTTAGCTGTTGCTTTTCATAAAATCTTCCAAATACTTTGATGCAAATATATAGTCCATTTGGTGGGGAAATTTACAAAAGAAAGGTATGGTCTCAGAATGAGCAAATAATTTTTTATCATTGCAAAATGACATAGAAAAAACAGTTTCATGATAATCTCAAGTTATAGTTTAAATTAATAATTAATGTTCTATGAAAGACCTAAAAATCAATAAATAAAATAAAAGACTATTTAAATCCAATAGGCTGATACAGTGCCAGTGTTACCTGTACATATGATAGTATGATTTAATGCTTATGCAGCTGTCTGGAGAAGTTTGAGGGCCATTGAGGAGTGTGTAGCATTTCCTAAATTATATACCTTATATATACAAAATAATTTTATTTTCTATACAGGTCAGATTACTCATATGGTTTCATCAATTCTGCTGGCCCAGCAACCAGGGATCTTCCTCAGAGCTACTCAGACCATGCTCCTACCAATACTTATCATCATCAGCACTCACATCAGTTCTCAAATTCATATTTCCCTCCACCATCCTATCCTCCATATGATGATAACAACTGCATTTGCCTTGCACTAGCTTCTGCAGCTGAGAAACATTGTGCAGTTACACTTTCTTCCCAGGTAAGTCAAGTTCAATATACAGATAATTCTCATTTAATCCATTGTATACAATGACTTTTTTGTTCAAAATCTGATTTTTCTTGAATTTTTTTTATGGATTCCACACACTTCCAGACACACTAGAGCATTTTTGGCAGAACTTGAAAACCTCTGTGCAGTACTGTACTATATTTCATCAGGTTTTTTTGTATGAAATTTAAAATGTAAAATTGCATTGCTAAAAATTTTAGGTTTTCAGTTTGAAGCTTTCAGCATCCAAAAAATCATAACCTTATCAGGAGTTAGAACAGGAAATACATTGTGTCTTTTTTGTTTACAATTTTTTCTTTGATTGGAAAAATTCTAGGTAGTTTGAAATACTGTATAAACTTCCTGAAATCCATGTATATACTGCACATGTTTGTACCGAAATATAGTGTTATGTAAAATTTTCATTTTAGCAGTCATTCTTTCCTTCAAATAAATAATTAAGCAAGCACAGGTACTGTACTTTTTTATTGGAACCCACTGTTTGATAATGTGAAGGACTTGCTCATTACATAAACTGTACAGCACTGTATTTTATAATGCACAGGCAGAATGTGGGAGCCATGAAGTTATGTGCTGTAATAAGGCACCCAGCAGGGATGGCCTTGATGAAGGGCCACAATTTTACCCCAGCAGCTACAGTCCAACCACAACAAATTATGGCCCTGCATCATCACTGGTGAGGATAACTGAAAAGCAAGTACAGCCTGCCTTGCCCTCAGGGATCCAGCTGCAAGAAGCTCTCCAAGGCTCTCAGGCCTATGGCCAGAATTACAATCAGTACCTGAACCCAAATGGACCCATCTCTTTACCACAAGTGTATCCACCATCAGAAGAGGGTTATCCTGCACCAGC
Source organism: Notodromas monacha (assembly GCA_905338405.1). Lineage (NCBI taxonomy): Eukaryota > Metazoa > Arthropoda > Ostracoda > Podocopida > Cyprididae > Notodromas > Notodromas monacha. The sequence goes on from CAJPEX010001805.1 coordinate 47,291, forward strand.
TGTTAATCCAGGAATTTATCCTGGTCCAGGTTATTATCCTCCAGGGCCTCAATTTTACCCTCAGCTCCCTGGGGGTCTGCCTGTAACCCATGTACCCCATGAGTCAGAGTATGCCAAGTGGTTTGCCAGTTTTGTGACTGGACTTTTTCTGGGAACTCATGGAACAAACTTGGTCAATTTGCTGATGAATAAGAAGCAAGCTGCTGAAGCAGGTTATCTGAATCCTTTGGTACCCATGATACTGGTTCTTCCTCGTCCTCCACCAAAGGACTTCGACGGTAAAAACCCTAGTTGAAAGACCTTTAACACCCCCCAGTTATTTTTATTTCCGGACCCCTCGTTTTGAAAGGCTCATTCTCATTACAAGCGGATTGGATCAGCAGTGGATGACTCCAAAAGTTCTGTGCATTCCAGAGAAAATACCATGTCAGAGACTCCAGTGGAGGCGAAATTTCCTGATGACATTTCATCTAATGAAAAAGTGGATTTCCAATCATCTATTGGGGAAAAAAGTCCAGTTCTCAAGAAAAGGAAACACTTTTAATAAGTGGGCACACAAAACATGCATGAGTAAAACTCAAAAATGTGTCATGCTTATAAAAGGAATTGTTGACTTTTATTTTCAGAATGAATTGTTCTTGCGATTTTGTTTGAAATGTTTGTTGAGGTGATTTGTATTTGATAGTTTCCAAAAGTTATAAAAACATTTATTTGAAATGCCTGGAAGTTTATTTGTCTTTTTTTTCAACAAAACCTAGAATATTTGCAGTGTTGGAAATTCCGTGGAATCAGGTACTGTAATTCAAAAATTCAAAATTGTTTTCATGATTCAAATGATCTTCTTTTGTCAAACCTACTGATGAGTCAGAATCTTTCAAACCCTTTTAGGGTTTGATCAATTACTGTATTTTAACCATAGTATATATTTATAATGCTCAGTTGCTGATAATTTTTGAATATCATTCTGCAAATAAATTGGGCATTTTGAAATGCGTTTTAAATGCATTTCTAGCCCAAAATGCTATGCATTTCAAGCTCCTCTATGTTACGCCTACTCAGGATTTTGAATAATGCATAACAGATAGGTGTTTTGAAATGCCCGCTAGTTACAGCTAGGTTTTTATCCAGGCATAACTCAAGTTATGCCTGGATAATTTAGTTTTGTAACTACAGAATGCATTAAAAATGCATTTTTTAATGCATTTTTATTAATTTTTTAATAATAATTTATTTTTAATGCATTAAAAATGCATTACAAATGCATTCTGAATGCATTTCAGAAAAAATTTTCTGTACAGCATCACATAAAAAAAAGAAAAAAGAAAGGCGGCTGGGTGTAACAGTTATGCATAACAAATGCGTTTTGAATGCGTAACTGTTACGCGCAGCAATACCCGTAACAAATCATTTGCTGGGAAAGGCAACCTGCACATTCAGTATCACATATAACATGAAATTACCACTTGACTCCTTTTCTCTTTGAAACATAGATAACTTTGGGAAGTTGTGCATCTAATAAAGTTTTCAAGTTCATTTGATGATACACTGTCAGCAAATTCAGAAAAGAGGCACTTGTAGAATTTGAACCTTTTCTCCTCATCAGCACAAGTTTAGATAATTTTATTTTTGTTTGGTTGCTAAATATACCTAGATTGGGATCAGCTTAAATTTGAATACTGTATAGTCAAAGAAAATGACATCATGTACAGTACTGTAAAACAAAATTCTTCAACTCTGCTGAGAATCTAAAAAAATTTTGCAGCCCAAGGATGGAATATTCGAAAACTAAACCTTTATACTTTTATTGCTTGTGTATATATAATGGACAACATATTTGGAATGATTTACCCTTTTTTTGGTAGTGGGATGCAATACATTTTTGCTTTCTTATGCAGAATTTAATTCCATACACTCACCAATGGTTGTGATCAAAATGATGGAGTAGAATAAAGCACCAGCAAAAGACCACTGGACTTCATTTGGGTCTTCATTCCCATCCCAACCATCTTTCCTCATGGCATTGACCAGGTCT
>CAJPEX010001806.1:6535-45071 GCA_905338405.1 Notodromas monacha
TTTTTTCTTACCATGCGTGCACCAATGGTTTTCCTTGGAGGAAGTGAGTTTTTTGTGTGCCAATTATTGCTGAATAACTGTGTTGAGGAGGGATTTTGAATTTTGTGTGTTCTGTACTGCCCTGTGCATTTCATTATACCTGAATAATTTTGTTTAGGAGGAATTTAATAATTTGCCAGAAAATTATCCATTCTTACAATTTTAAAACTTAACTAAATGTTTATTTCAGGCATTTCAAATTTCAAGTGTGTGAACCAAGCCCTCCATCTATTGAGATGGCACCTAAGAAAGTTTGAAAAGTTATAGCTATCCAAGTGAAAAAAGAAAGGAGTAAAGAAGATGAGAAAAAAAGTTGTGAAAAGTGTTCAAAATTGTGAAAATCATTCTCCTCCTACCCTATTTCACTACCCTACCCCCTATCACTTTTTTTATATACAGTCTTTGAAACATGTCTTGTGTCTATTAATGCAATTTCTGACAAAAAGTTGAAATATAAAGGTAATTTTAGTTTAAAATTTTTTTTCTGGAACAAATTACTTTTTTCATAATGTAACCTTAAGGGAAATAGGGTTTCAACTTGAGATGGCCACATGTTATGACGTCCATCCTGGAACGGATTGATGACGTAAGATGGGGGCCCACTGTATAAGACTTACTGTATATATGTATATAACAATATATCCATCAGTTGAACCTTGCTAAGTGGAACCTTTCTAAGTCAAATTTTTTCAAGTCCCCGTCTGAATTCCCTTAGAAAAAAGTCTTCAAAGTCTCCCTAACTCCAAGGCTTTTCCTCTAAAACCTCCATGATTCAAATTTGTAATGCCTTTAGGCTATTATTTTTTATTAAAACAGAAAAGGAATGAAAAATGGAATTGGATGTGCTTTGAAAGGATGTGACAAACTAAATTGAGCAAATGGACCCCTCTCTCCAAGTTGAGTGTCCTGTCAACTCATTTTGAAAGCAATTCATGGCCCAGAATATCAAAATGTACAATTTAGTGCAATGTTTCAATGCTTCCTGCAATAAAAATGCTTGATTCTATGTATAAGTCAAACATCTATGATCCGATATATAACTCAAAACCTCCCCAAGACAAAATCTCTGTAAGTCAAATTTTTTTGCTGGTCCCTTGAAATTCAATATATAGAGAGGTTCAACTGTAATATTATAAAGTAAAAAAAAGGTATAGAATACGGTATTGTATATTTTATACGTTATGAGCCACAGCAAGATAATTTCAGTTTTTTGAATATATATGTATATATACATTCACAATGCTCTTTAAATCTTTATAGCACATTTTTCATGATTGTGACATGATATTCAAGTCTCAATGTTTGTTGTGAAGGTAATTTAGCAGTGTTTAGCAAATATCATGACAAATTTTCATTCAATTTTTTGGAATTTATGGCTTTTTGCCCATACAGCTGGGAGAAGTAGAATAAAATCCACCAGCAGCATTTGTCAGAGGTTATATATTCTGTGGAGAGGGAAATGGGAATGAAATATTTCCTCATACCTAGATTCTTTATACATTGTCAGAAGAGGCTGGCTACTTTAATTACAATATTCTACACCCCAACTCAAATTATGTGAAGAAATAAAAAGCTATCAATAAAGAGCCTATTTTTGCAGACTGGCAAAGTTCCACCAAAGTTTTGCAGACCAGCAGAACATTTTTAAACCTCTGTGAGTAAAATTTCAAGGGACCAGCAAAAAATGTAACCTACAGAGGAAAAACCTTTGATTTAGGGAGGCTTTTTATGTATTGTTTCTAAAGGGATTCAGATGAAGCCTTGAGAAAAATGGGACTTGGCCAGATATTTGACTTAGTGATAGGTTTTAGTTATCAAGGTTCACCTGTACCTGCCATAAAGTCCTTCAAACAAAACTTTTATTGCAAAATTTGAATTAAGGCCCAACGAAGAAGCTACAGTGAAATGTCTTGAAACAATTTGAAAGCTGAGCTTTAAGAAATGTTTCACAATAATTTACTTGTGCTGGGGAAAACTTACATGAAATTTTATTCTGATAAAAGCCAATTTTTTCATTTTTTCATCAGATGATTTCAATAACAGCCATTGTCTTTCAAAATGTTCAGATAAAACATAGCAGACTTTATTGCTTCCATTGATCTGGCTTTATTGATTAACTTTTCTCCAGCATGATCAAATAAACTTTTGGGGCAAAGAAAAACTTCTGTGGACCTGTGCCAGCCCGTGGACTGTCATGGGTCCATTGGATCCCAGACAAAGGAATTGAATTGTGCAGCCATCAGAATGCAAGTTTTGAATAAGAACTCCAACTCTTTTTAGAGGAGTTCATTCTCATTGCCCAGTTCATCAATTGGCTGTTGATTCAATTGTTTTAATGGCAGAGTCAATGGTTAGCTCAGAATATTGAATGAGGTATTTTAAAGTTAAAATGCCTTTTAACAGTAGGTTCTGACTTTTTCTCTCAAAGAGGAATGAAGGCTTTTATAGCCAGGTGCTTGGACTGGGTCAGGAAGAAATCAGGGGATTTCTTCATGGCTCAGGATTGGCCAATAAAGGAAAATCAAAGAAGTGATGACCACTTCTTGTCCTTGAGTGAGGCTCAGTGAGTCTGGCAAAATGGGATTTTTGCCAGGCTCACTAGCTGGCCTCAGAAATGTAACAAGTTTTCTGGGTCCCGTTGCAACCGGATGCTGGAGCTGTGTCGCCCACGGGGGTTTGCGGACCACTGGTCTTTATAGAGCCTGCTTGAATGTTATTTTTCCTTTTCTGACTTGCTGGTGCGGAAATGTAACGATGCAGCAGCGGGGTATGTCGAACGTGACCAGAAGCGAGGGATCAACTTTGGCTTCTTCCTCGAAACTATCTCCATCCATGCAGAAACAAATATAACTACAGATGAATAAAAGTAGAAAAAATAAGACCACTGACTGCTGGGGATGAAAGCAAACAATAAAGTAAGTGACCATGCAGGAAAAAGGAGAAGAAAGGAATAATATAAGCATACACAGAAACCAGCAGCAGCAGAAGCAGGATGGCAGTCAGCTGAAGAAAAGGGGGTCCATCAGCACAGCCACGTTCTTCGCTGCTGCTTCTATTTTTACTAGGGGGAGCTGCGAAACAACAAAAGGGGTTTCCGCGTTACCGGAAATCCCTACTTGAGCCGGATTAGTTAACAACGCTGTCACGACTTCGGGAACGTGACACGAGCGGGTTGAGAAAAGGAGGGGGGGGGGAGATTATTGTTCGACACTCAGAATAACGGCGGCTGTCGACAGCGAGCGACAGACTTCGACGGCATCTCGACACTCCTGGTTCGTTCGCGCGAAATTGTTGTCACGAGCAGCAGCAGAAGTCTGCGCTTCTCTGAAGGAACAATGATATAAGTGGTGCTTAAAATATACCGTGCGTAAGTTATGTCCCAATTTCGCGCGGCTTGAAGCAATTTCTCTCGGAACGTAGGCTCCGAGAATATATACATAATCTCTCGAAATGTGAAGCGCTGATATCTCTGGAGAATTCTTCGCATTTTCATCTCCTGTAAAATTCAAGCTGGAGCACCAGTAAAGTCAGAGTGATTCATGCTCGGGATTCCAAACCCTTGGGAAGCACACCCATCATAGGCGTCAATTTTTGTAAGCCCTCAGTTGAAATTTAAAAATAAGAGTGAAATTGTTTCTGGAATATTTTGACTTCTCTGAAAAAAAATTCGTTCTCTGACTTGGGATAAACCCTGCTCATTTTAAATCATGTTAATCGATGCAGTCCAGAAGATATATAAATGATTTAACAAGCCCTTCAATATTTTAGATGCATCATAATAAAAACAATTACCTGGACGTTTGCGCAAAATTGCCGAATCCGTCAGAAATAATGACACTGACACTTTATTGAGACTTGAAGGAAAAAAATGCTAATGTAATTACTGTACTGCATTATAGAAGCTACCGTAATTTTGGAAAACTGTACCTCTTCCTTAATGCCCAAGTTTGAAGAATTGAATTCTATTTTGTCCCCTTAATTTATCTAGCATGCCAAAAATTATACCCATGAAATTCATCCTTAAAATTGCTAATGCCAAGCACTTTCTCCCGCACAAAGAAAAGAGTACATCAAGACAAAATTAGGACAAAATTGGGTGTAAAAAATAATTTTCCTTCCAATTTCTTTGTAAAATTGGCACTTGGCAAGTTGGCAGTGCTCGTAGAAATGTATACATCGCAAAAAAGTAAGTGTATTCGGTGTTTTTATCCCATGCGAATGCGATCAGCATCCGCGATTGATTCACAAAGTCATGCATTTTTAAACTTTTTGAACAGCTCTGACATAATTGTCAAATTTTGTTTGCGCGTCCAAGTCTTCCTTGATTTGATTTTTTGTGTTCAAACGTGTGTGCAACGAAGAATGTTCGCTGCGTTCGGCTTCTCCATCTTATGCATCGCTTTTTCAATCAAAGGTAAATTCCTCTTTCATTAAAAATTAGACAGCCACTTATTATTCATTTTGAAACCATTATGAATCGTTTTGGAATTTCATTTTCAAACACTATGAATGTTTGTGTGCACTGAAAAATGTTTGGAATTAGGTCAAATTTTCAATTAAAAAAAGGAAACCTTGAAATCTTTACTGAGTTCCAAGAGTTTGGTTAAAACATTCCAAAATGACTGAACACTGCAGTTTTAATGCTGTAAAACAAATCATGGACCAGGTGTCATTTTTTTCCATGCTTGTGCAGCATGTCATACCCATGTCCTCTTCTGATGTGTACCACTGTAAGGAAATTCTGATATAAGTCCCACTTATTTGTGGCCCCTTCCTGTCCTCTGGGTACATGATGTCCACATATGGGATGCTCCTGCCTTGTGTCAACAATGCATGCCTTCTGCACATGTACCAAAAGAATGTGATGTTGATGCAAAGTTGGATGCATTCTTTACACATCATTTTTTGATGTATGAAGAATATTTGGATTTGGTTTTCCTCTGAAACAAATTATGGACCACTTGTCAGGAAAAAATTAAGGCAAATCTACACAAACTTCAATAGCGAGTCCTAGTTTTCAATAATAAATTATTCTTTTTTCATGTACCACGAATGATTTGTCCTAATTTTCCATTTCTGAAATGGAGGAAATGCTGCTCTTGAACAAATTGACCACCTTCTCCTACATCTATAGGTAAACCTATTGAAACAGCATCTGATCTTGTCAAATCCAGAAATCTGGCAGAATGAAGCTTCATGCAGATATGTTGAAAAATATTACTTCATCAGAATTTGAAATAGTGTCACAGAACATTTGAAAATTAGTGTCACAGAAAATCCTTTTGTCACAGAAAATTATGTGTTCCAGAGAGCGTTTTACAAATAGTTCATCATCACTCTTCAGTGATGATTTCGCATACATTTTCAAGGTGGTACCTCAAGTGATATTGCAAAGTTCAAACCTTTTTCTGCGTCAAAAGTGTATAATATGCATGAGGATTTATGTCATGTTCCATTTATATCGTTTAGACGCCTGAGTCTATACAGTATATTCTTGCAAAAATTGTTGCACTCTGTTTCTGTGAAATTATGTGACAATATAATACTGTATATGTTTACACTGCATTTATACGTCGGTACCGCATCATAAGAATATGAGGACAGTTGTTTCACTGGAAAGAAACTCAAAAAACGGAGGAATATGTTTTTTTCTGGGAAATTTTTAGCGGAATAAAGCATGCAAACAAATTCCTTGCCAAGATATGCTTGAAATCTGCAGGATATTGATTCGTCACACCCATCAAATTGTTCACAAGAAAAAATAAATGAAGAAAACCTAAAAAAAATTAGCGCTTAATACATAATAAGACTGAATTTTTGATGAAAAAAACCAACTCAAAACCAATGAAGAGTCGACCACATTTATTCCGCTTTCTACGGAGAAAATCATCCGGAATTTTGATGCATATCAGATGATGCAATTCAACATAAGTTATTCTTATAACTAACGGATGTGTCTCGATTTTCTTTGATTGATTATATAGGAGCAGATGGATGGAGTGGATGGATTCCTTCTAAGCCAGATTACAACGAAGACGAGACTTCATTTCGGAACCACTTGGTGAGCGAAATGATGTTTTATTAGTTTTCATGCCGACTTGCCTGAGGATTGGAAGCTGATTCTCCTTCTTGTATTGGTCACAACTTTTCAAAAATTATTCCAACTATACGAGGGTTCTAACAAAATTTCGCGGAGTAGCAATGAAAATGGCTTACAGTTGACCTGCAACAAATTTTTTCTTTAGGGAAGACATATTTTTTGGCACATAAAAAATATCAGCCCTGTTTGACAACTTTTTTTTGAATTTTTTTCATAATTCACCCTTCACAGCCGCCACATTGGCCGCTGTGAAGGCGGCTTTTGATGAAAATGGCGGAATTGCCTTGGATGACCAGGAGGCAACCCTTAGAAAGAATGGCTAGCTGATTTTAAAAATTCTGAGAGGAAAGCTGGGCTACAACAAAAAAAGGGCCCCTTGTCTTTTGAGTGGAGAGTAAAACTTTACCACGGTGAATTATGAAAAAATTCAATAAAGTTGTCAGACAGGGCTGCTATTTTTTTATGTGCCAAAGAATATGTTTTTCCTAAAGAAACAATTTTTTTCAGGTCAACTGTAAGCCATTTTCATTGCTACTCCGAGAACTTTTGTTAGAACCCTCGTGTATAGCTTTTCAAAATTTCTCTTCATGAAAATATGTTAATGAATCCGTTTGGTTAACTTTTTGCTAATGCAGAACTTAACCCTGCAAAATGGTTTCACTGTCCCAAAACGGATTTTCAGCTGTTCTTTATATACAGTCTCGTGTTCAGTAAAAAAAATGTTTTGCACTGAAATTGAGAAATTTGCTTCAACGAAATTGTTTTAACCCTGAACCCTATCGGATTTCTGCCAGAAGTTGAAAATTGCTGTGCTGGAATAATTTCTAATGGCTTTTGTTCTAAAAAGATTCAACTATACAAATGAACTTCCATAACTCACATTTTCAGGCCTTTTCGCTATTGTTTTATTGACTCAGGAAACAGAGAAGCAATACAAATGTAACAATATTTTATTTTTGAATGAAATGAAGGACGAATTGGACAAATGAAAAACCTTTGCCTCCAAGTTCAGTATTTTGGCGTCTCATTAAAGAAGATGCATGTCCAGAGTATAAATCACAATTTCCTGTAATTCCTTTTTCTTCCCCTAATCAAAAAATGCTTGTTTTCCCCAACACAAAACATCCCTGAGTCATTTTCTTTCTGGTCCACCTTGAAGTTTGACAAAGAGATTCAACTATTGTAAGCTTTAAAGTACTGTACATTACTTGTAATTGGATGTACTGTACAGTAAATACTTTTGAAAGAATTTATCATCATTGGATGTCAAGGGATTTCTGCTACCAGAAGAGCTGTTTTTCATTGTGTATCTCAAATGCGAGATTCTGCCACTATTATGCTTCCATTTGTGTACCTGTATGTACAGTCAAACCATCTCTTAAGTGAAATTTCAAGTGATCTGCAAAAAATAATTGACTGGAGAAGGATTTGACTTCTAAAATAGTGAGGTTTTGAGTTTTAAAAAAACCAAGCATTTTTGTTGTGGAAAAAAAAGAAGGATTGCAAGAAATCTTAAATTGTTATATTCTGGGTCTTTAATTGCTTCTTAAGTGATTTGACAGCATGGATGCGGAAACTGAAGGCTGGTGTTCATTTGCCCAATTATAATCTTTCACTTCCTTGCAAAACACATCAAGTTATTTTTCCATTGCTTTATTTTTCCTGTATCAAGAAAATTATTGCCAAAAGGCTTCAGAAAATTCGTGTTGCAGAGGCTTTAGATGAGAAGACTTATTTGATTGAGAGGGGTTTTTAATGCATTGAACAATATAGCGACGAGTTCAGATATGGAGCTTTGAAAAAATGGACTTATCAAGGTTCAACACTGCACCATTCAAATGTGCAAACCGATCTTTCTGTTAGCACGCAAAAATATTAACATTTTTCGCAATAAAATTCCAGCGGGAAGTGATTTCCGCAACCAGACGCACCATTTTCGAGAAACACTCGAATTCTGCGCATCATCAACATCCCAGCGGAACCTCGATAAACTCCTTACTTTATCGCTTGGGCAACAATTCGGAAACGAGCCGGTTATTCGTCCCATCGTCTTCATCGGGGTCCTCGTTTCTGACCGATGCCCCAGAAGAGCCCAGGATGCTGGGTCAATTCATTTCCAACGGGGTTAAACCGGGTCACGACGACGACAACGACGGAAACGAGGCCACTGCTGCTGCCCATGTGGATCCCAAGTTCCCGACACCCACGTCATCATCATCATTATCATCATCAACGCCTTCGTCGTCATTATCGGCCCGGGAAAGAGAGTATGAGAAGCTTGCAAAACTTTTCCTACGGGTTGCTGAGCAGTTCAAGGAGAACCGCGGTTATTCAGCCGGTTTTGGCGCCTCGGGTGAGTTTCCCTCTCCTGCTGCTGATTACTCTTGATACGAAACTTTTGTTCTTTCTCTCAATAAGAAAGCCTTTCAGGAGAAAGTCTTGCTTGAGATTGCTTTCGAGAAAAAAGAAAACAACAAAGAAAACTGTACGGCGATGATGGCGGAATAATTCTCGGTGGAATAATATGAACCCGCTAATGACGATGATGTATGACTTGGCACGTACAATGAGAAATTAGGTGGGGATTGTTTTCTTTGTTTTCTGATGCAGTGCTGGGAAAAAAGAGAAAAAGCAAATTGAAATTGTAGTTTTAAAGTGGGGCCCCCAGATGCAGATTTGATTAGAATGGGTCTGACCGAAGCATCCAATGTTGGATCAAGTTTTCCCATTGGAATTGGTTCCCATGTTCATCAAGAATGAGGAATAATGTCATCAAAAAATCGAGAATACATTTTTCAACTTCAGTATATTTAGAGGAAATGACTGAAAAATAAAACAACAAAGAATCAGATCGTTTCAAATCAGAATATAGGAGCTCATCAAGAAGCAAAGAACTAGTATTTTGTTCTACTGAGCACGTAGGAGTTGAAAATCTTTTAAAACTTTTAGAATAAGCCTTTTATGATTTTCTTTTCCTGGTAAAGTTTTTTCTGCTATGGTACAGTGACTTCTAACGATTGCAAAAAATTCAAATCATCACCTGATTTCAACTTTCACTGCTCCTGTGCGGGATCTCGAAATGCAACAGCGGAAAAATGTAATGACGTGTGTATTGCACTTTTTTCTTTTACACTACTGTACAAGAATTTTCCTGGAAGCAGTTCCCATTTCTCATAATAATCGCAGAAAGTATTTTCCCTCAAAATTTTGAAATAATAATAAATTTCAGCAGCATTTTCTCACGAATGAATTCATGTGTATTCCGTCAAGCACACATTGCTTATACAGTATAACAGTTGTCGGAAAATCGTGACGCATGAACGTAGTAAATCTCGTTGCCGCAGCTCTTCGAAAACTTCTCTTCATATCTCATACATACTTTTCAGAACTGGAGCTGAGAAAAGCAATTTTTCTCAATTTTCTGAAAAAAGGTCTATACTCTTCTGTTTATGGTATAGCGAAGAAAATCTAGTTTTTAAAGCCAAACCCGGAGAACTTCTATGGAGTGCGAAGAATTTATTATGGAACTTACGGATATGAAACTACAGTACTGTACCAATGAGTTTATTTTCCTTCATCTGTGTGCGGGGAAACTCGATCGGGGCATCGCGAAAAAATTATTATTCTTCGATACTGTCAATTTTATGCAGTAGATGAAAGACATGGATAGAACTAGAAATACTGATAGCATGAAAAATGATATCATCTTTCGAGTAAAGTATTTGTGTGGGCAAAATTGATGTGTGCAGAATTCCGCCCGTCCGTCATCATCTGCAGTACCGTACGAAGATCCGCAAAAACAAGGTTATTTCGAGAAACTGTTGAGGACTCCTGTTTTCTCACTATTAGAAGAAAGAATCTGCCTGGTTGTGATCAGTCGTTTACTTGTAATTTTCGTAATTTGAAAAAAACCCTTATCTCAGATGAAGGACTCATCGGCATTGGAAAAAACGTCCAAATGGTTTTCCGAGTCAAGAAAAATAATCCTTCATGCACACATTCTAGTGCGAAAATAAATCCGGAAAAATTGCATACGGTTCAAAAAGCCTTGGCATAAAATGTGATAGTGAACTAGTGTGATAGTGAAATACACTTCCACAAATAAATTTTCTAGCATTTTTCAAATTCTGTGTTATACTGATGTAAAAGCTTGTTTTGAAAACAAGAGGCCAATAAAATGACTTTGATCCTTAAGCTTTACTGCCAAAAAAAATTGTACTCTGCTATGAAAGCCATTCCCTCCATATTGTCTGTCCAAAGGTGGTTTAATCCATTTTGGGTTCACTATAATTGCCTTATGCTGCAATTCTTACTATACTGGCTTTTTTCTGTTATCAGGGAAGGGAAGAAAGTGTATGTATTAAATCACTTGTGCAATTGTACATTTTGGGATGCTTATTTCTCTATTTTCCATTCTGATGTGATGGAATGTGTTTGGATGAATGTGGGGAGGGGGAGGGGGGAGAGTGTTGGATATGGGAACCTTACTCAAACCCCAGCAAATAATTTGGCCGTTATCCGCTTGCCTTTACCCACTAAAGACGGCCTTATAGACGTCCAGAGTGGACGTCTATCCAGGCAGCCACTGAGACCATAAAAAGCGGGCATTATACCCGCCTGGAGAGACGGGGATAGGATTGCCGCTTCCCCTGACGGTTATCCTGGTGGTTTGGGAGCCCCCCCCCCCCCATATTCCCGCCAAGATTCCCGTTTTTTTGACGCTGTTCCCTACGGCATCAGTGAAACTATTTCAAGAAAATTTTTTTGGCTGCTATGCAGCCCTGCATTTACAATGCCAGTACACTGTACTAGCATTGTGAATGCAGGGTGCATATCAGCATGTTAACAAACACACACACACACACATGCACACTCAAAGGAAAGACATGAATAAACAAGCAACCTACTGGGGATTCAAACCGGGACCCCACAACTCAGTGCCCACAGCCATAACAACTGCGCCAAACATACAACAGTGATTGGCCTGAGCAGAAATTCTGGCCAGAAACTCTAGCATCACAGCGCGGATCTGGTAGTCATAACTATGGACTATACACAATTGATGCATTCATGCACCATATTGCAAATAATACATATTCATTTTAATTACAGCACACAACAGTGTGCATGACAACAATGTTGCAACAAAGTAAAGGCAGTGTTAACACAATGTTGTTTTCTGCAATTGCCAGTAACACATAAATTGCTCTTTACAATCATTTTACAGCAATTTCTTGTTGCAATAAACATTACAGCTATGGAAAGATTCAAATTAATGAATACACAACATAACAATGTGTAATAATAAGCAATACAGCAGTATTACATTTACTTTTTGGATGATACACTGCAATAGATCAAAATTCTAAGTAATACACTGGGTCTGTGTCCTAACTCAGAAATCATTTCTTTATTCTAACACTAATAATTGTAAATATTAACACTGTTACCACACATTTATTTGCAAGTTGTTGCAATGTTGTTGAAATGCCACACAATAACTGTTGAAAACACTTTGGAAACAAATGTAAATGAAATTTTAAATTTCACTTGCATTACATGCACTGTTACAACCACTGTTACACACTGTTATCACAATGTTACAACACTTGTGTGCATTACATGCACTGTTACAACCACTGTTACACACTGTTATCACAATGTTACAACACTTGTGTGATATGACCATGTTGCACTTTATGAGAAAACTTGTAAAGTCTTTTAAAATGCATGGGACTATACACAATTGATGCATTCATGCACCATATTGCAAATAATACATATTCATTTTAATTACAGCACACAACAGTGTGCATGCCAACAATGTTGCAACAAAGTAAAGGCAGTGTTAACACAATGTTGTTTTCTGCAATTGCCAGTAACACATAAATTGCTCTTTACAATCATTTTACAGCAATTTCTTGTTGCAATAAACATTACAGCACTTACTATAATAAAATTACAATAATGCTTTTAAAAGCATCACAGAAAAAACTGCAATTGCCAGTAACACAAAAATTGCTCTTTACAATCATTTTACAGCAATTTCTTGTTGAAATAAACATTACAGCACTTACTATAATAAAATTACAATAATGCTTTTAAAAGCATCACAGAAAAACGTTTTTTACAGGGTAAAATATGCTTCTAAAAGAGTCACAATAAGTTATTTTGACTCTTTCAAAAGCATCAAAGAAAAAGGTTTTTAACAGTGTAAAAAATGCTTTTGAAAGAGTCAAAATGTGACACTTTCAAAAGCGTCACACAAAAACATTTTCAACAGGGTAAGAAACGCTTTTGAAAGCATCAGAAGCTGACGCTTTCAAAAGCGTCACGGAAAAACGTTTTTAACAGCGTAAGAAACGCTTTTGAAAGCGTCAGCCTCTGACGCTTTCGAAGGCGTCGCGGAAAAACGTTTTTGACTAGGTTAAAAACGCTTTTAAAAGCGTCAGACTCTGACGCTTTCAAAAGCATCAACTAAAAACGATTTTTACCCCATCCTGACCTCATCAGGAAAACAGATCCCTACTTGCATCCAAAACCGTTTGACCACCACCTGAAACAGCCAGGATACGCATAAAAATAGCCGCCATCTCAGGCGGCAATCTGAAATTTTTGCTGGGACCTTGTTAAGGCTGAGAAGCAGAAAATAAAGCTTGCTGTACAATTCATTTCAATTCCAAAAGAATACTGTATTTACTCAAGTACCACGTGCATCTTTTTTCTCAAATTTCAGAAGAAAAAAGGGGTGCATGTCATAAGCCAATACAAAATTTTCAAAAAGTTTTAGGAAGTTGTGTGTTAATTATACTTGATTATAATGGAGAAATTTGTGACAAATGTACCAAGAAAACTTTTTTTTACTGAAAATTTTGAAAATTGATCAGATTCATGTTCAATTCACATCAAAAGTCAAATTCTTTGTTTTTATTTACAAAATCTTGTGGTTTTACAGTACCTAAACATGGGGTGTGCGTCTTACTCAGTGATAACAGTTTTAGCCAAATTTTGAACTGTAAAACCCCTGTGCGCACCTTACTCAAGGGTGCGGGGTACTTGAGTAAATACAGTAATTAGTCCCATTTTGCAGAAATGAATTCCTTTATACATTAAGAAATTAGGCCTTTTGAAGTCATTGTTTGCACCAGAAGCCTGTGGACCAGTGAAATAAAAATCTTTGGAGAAGCTTTCTCAGATTCTCATTACCAAAGAAACAGATAGATTTGGAAAAGTGAGAATATCTCAAGATTCATCAGTTAGAAACATTTAATATGATCACAGAAAAGTTAGAGAACATCTTGAGCTTTAATTTATTATTTAAGACTTGCAGGATTTTTTAGATCGAAAATTTGCAGTTTATATATGCTTTGATATTTTGCGCATCAAGTGTTTTACCATGCACAAAGCATTTTTGTTTAGTGATTTCATTTGTTGTGAAGCAATTTTTTTCTATTTCAGTATGCAAGATTTTGAATGCTGATTGTGTGCATGACTTTTTTCTTTTGATGCCTGCAATGAGAGCAAATAATAGTCTTCTTATTAACCCTTCTGCAGCAAAGTTGGACTTTTCCGCAGATTTTTGGAGCACTCAAGAATGGCATTTTGAAAAACCATGACCGTGTGTGCAGAGCAAACGTGAAAAAATCTTGGCATTTTTTTAATTCCCCAGAAAAAAATTTCACTTGGAAATGAAAAAAATGAAATCTTCAAGGTTCCCTTTTTATCCCTGGCCTTTTCCTGTTCCCCCATTCAAAGATTGAATTTCAGCTTGAAAGCCAGAAGCAGGAGCCCAGGTTAGAGGTCAATACTAAAAAAGTCCAACTTGAGACTTTTCCAGCATTTCTTTATACCCAGATAAAAAACGGCTTCACCCTTCCCTACCTGGTAGGACTTGCATAACCTTGGGTTATGCAGGCTCAAGGGGAAAAAGTCCAACTTTGCCCTGGGATGGAAAGGAGGCTGCTGCTGTTCAAGGGTTAAACCATCCAAGGAGAAAAAATGCTCCAGGTTTCTTTATTTTTGTGGCCATAAATGTAGACTACTTGAACATTACTTCAAATTGAAAATGCTTGGAGGCTTCATAATCCCCTCACCACTCAGATGTATATTGCATCTGGATGTTTTTTAAGCCGCTTTCAATCCGTAACAATCTCTTATATTTTCTTAGTTCCCAAATATTAAATATGTATTAATTTTATTGTAATGAAATAAGCAGATGTTCCTGGAGGAAGCAGCTCAAGCAAACCTGCTGCTGAAGGTTTGATGCTTACGAACAATAGAAGGCGACACTCGTTCAATCCCGATTTTCACGTGGCCCAGCGACTGATGAAACCTCAGCATAAAGTTCGTCATCATCAGAAACTTGATGAATCTTTGAAAGCAGAAACAATTATGCAACCACGAATGCCAAATTCTGCCATCCACATGCCCGCTTTTCCGAAAACCGGCCTGGCTTCATTTTTGCCTGGCACGAGTGCTGTGGCACCCACGGTCAGTATTTTCCTTTTTACTCAGAAAAAAAAGAAAAGAAAATCTGTAAAACCCCTTGAAGTAAATTGTTTTGAAGGAGAATAAAAGGTTAAAATAAGAATAAAAATAACCACACGAGAATGTGTGGTTTTTTCTCTGCGACTTCCTCGAAATCGTTTACAAATTATACAAGCATGCACGAGAGAATATCAATAAGGACATCACAGTAGAAATTTGTGAATAATTGATCCAAACTGTTGAGAAAAGTATCAAAAGCTGAGAGTTTAATTTTTTTCAAAGCAGAAGTCTTCTCAAAGCCCCCATCCAGAGAAGAACTATTTCTTTGAAACTCAATACTGTATTGTTGTTCATATTGAATTTTATTTCTGTGCACAATTTTTTTCTTGTATTTATTCAGTGTTCTTTTATCGGTTCATTAATGCTGTGATTCATTGCTTTTCATTTGCTAAATTTTCAATTATTTCGGAATTTTCTAATTGTGAATTTATTCCTCTGTTTCTATTTAAGATTAAATCATTTGAATAAAAACTAGAAATGTGCATTCTGTCTGGGTTGACTAGGTGTTGCCCAAAGTTTTTGAAATTGCACTGTGAAACAACTAGATGTTGCTCATGGTTGTACCATGTTGCATAGAAGCAACTGGAAGCATGACAGAAATAAAACAGAAAGAACAAGGACATTTTTATACAACACAGAATATTCTATGAAGGTGTGAAACCTTCATAAAATATTCCACCTTCTAGAAAAACTCATTGAGCAATCCTTTTGAAAAGGATTCCTCAACAATTGCAACACTATTCCAAGAATCCAAAACCCTCAGGAACATTTCCACTGGAGTGGACCTGAGGTTCAGACTCCATCATCAAATTCACTACAGTTCCTGACTCAAGATCGCAAACATCAAGAAGCTTGTACTCTGTGTCAATATCAAATCTCTTTTGGAATACACATCACCAGTTGAGGATTTCTCCTCAGGCCACAAACTGCCAATTGCCTGTTTTATTTCACCAAAACCAATTTCTTTGTCTAAGGTCAAAGGACCCCCGACACATTCAAGGTGCCTGTTATATAAATGCACGTTCTTGCTGGGTGCAAAGTGCAAACCATATGATTGTTCTGAGATTTTGTTACGTATTCTACTGAACAAGTCTGATTTTATTTCTCCGATTTTTTTTACTTCACAGCAAAAAGGTTTGATTTGAAAGTGAATCTCGAGTTTTAAATTATTTTCTATAAAAAAAATTCTGCACTGTTAGTTTGCTATTCAGTGAATGCCTCCTTGAAGTATTTAATAAACATGCAAAAATTCATTTTCCCCCTTCAATTAATGATATTGTTGTATTCGTCATACTGTACATTAATAGACTATAATTAAATATTTCCGATAACGGGTATGCAGTGTGTGCACTGAAGTGTGGTATTCCCAATTATTTTTGAGGGGAAGTTTATTTATTTTATGCGAGCCAATATTCCTGAAAATATGCTAATGTTTTTTTTTTTCAACAGATGACAGAGAGAAGCAGGATTGATGGAAAAGGACTGTTATGGAGGAGAGCTGATGTTCCGTTGAAATACAAGGTGGAAGACACAAAATCACCAGCGCGTCTCGTGAGAAGAATTGATGCTTTCCTCCAGACTTTGCCTTCAAGAAAGACGCAAACACAGGTATGATTTATCGCAACTTCTTTGAATTACCTGAATCATAATTAATGTCAGGCATTTTTATGCTTCGGAGCTGACGAAGTGAAACTGAAATGAGCATTTTTAAAGAGCTGACTAACTTTTCCTGAGCGATTTCACTTTGGGATGCGTTTCAGTTTTTAAAAATCCTGGCGCAAAATTGCAGCAGTATAATTAAATAATCATAATTCCATTAAATTTTCAAATCGAGTTGATGAGTATGCATTGAATGTATTGAGTACATTCAATTTCTTGCGTATTTCATATCTTGGCAAAAAATCTGACGCATCAAAACCGGCAAAGTTCTCCTGTTATCGAAGAACACAAATTTTTAAAAATTTGTCCTGATGCTCGAGAACCATCGCGTAAAATTAAAATCTGATGAAGGAACCCTAACATCCCTTAAATGTACAGTTTTCTTTCGTAAGACCGATTTCGTCCTTACAAACAGAGACACCAATGAAAATCGATTGTACTAGGAATGAATGAATTTAAGAATAAAATCCAATTGATATTAGCAGATATTGCGAAGCATAATGAAGTTGGACGTTCATAAATCAGGCTGAGGTTTTCCTCAACATTTTCCACGTCAGGGTTCTTGGACGTACTGCAAAAAAATACTACTAACTATGTACTGTATTCCTTATATACAGTACTGTATTTCATATATATTTCTTATCATTTATAGACAAACGTGAAAGCAGATCAAGGGGATGACGAGGAATTCGTCTCGGAATCAGCAAAAAATGATGAAACCCCCAGAGTTCCAGCGGAAGCTAATCTTGCTGCGAGATTCGGACTGAGACGAACGAAAAGCAGACGAAGACACTTTTTCAGATGACGCCATTGTTTCCTTTGCTCAACAATTGTAAAATGCATAGATGAAGAGTCATCAATCTCATCAGCGTATTCATTGATGCATTATTATGTCACCATAGTGCGAAGGAAAAATAAAAATTTGCTAGTGGAAAATGACCAGCGCGTGGAAGAAACTTTATTTCTATAGCGATTCAGCGAGTGAATCCGTGGTTTTTTCTTTTCTCATCTGGGTGTTACGCTTATATCTCGTGGCTTATACACTGAGAGAATTTCATTATTCTGGTAAGGGATTACATGTTTTCCTGCGTACTTCAAATTAGGCGAGTCGAAAACTTATGGATTACAATCTTCAACGCAAAATGCATTAGTCCCCCGCGCAGAGATGATGAAGTTTGCTCCAGCTCCGCAAATGTTTGCGCTCGGACTCTGACGGAATTGCAATGAAATCCTACTTTGAAGGTAAGATAAGTTTTTTGTTGTTGTTTCAACTAAAATAATTATTTGGATGAATGCAAGATCTCATGAGCCCCGCACAGGAACTCTCTCATGAAACTTACCGAATACGCCCAACTGTAAACAAATCTGTAAATAAATGGCATCCAATTCATTCCAAATTTTTTTCTTCACACAAACATTAATCAATCTTGGGAAGAAGAGCAAAAGAATTTGGAATGATGCATTCAATTTATTTGTTCTTCGTTTTTGTTTTTGCATTAAAAAAATTTGGGACGCATCATTCCAAATTTTTTTGTCTTCTTCCCAAGAATGATACATTTTTGTGTGAAGAAGAACAAAAAAAAGTTGGAATGCATCAGTGCTTTATACAATCTCAAAAAATTGAAATAAACAAGGATTCAAAATTTAGAAGTGAAGCACTTTTTTCCTGGAATAAAAATCACAGGAATCATTGGGAATCAAGAATGAACTGTGTGCACCAGGGAGAAAACTCCAGCACCAAAATATGGACAGCATCTAACACTGCTTAGACTACTGTCTGGTTATCCTACCTTTTTAGACCTTATGGCTGAAAATGAAAAAAAATCAACAGAAGTATTTTAGAACCTCACAGTGATAAGAAACATATCACAATAAGAAGAAACAGGCTTCGGGTGATTTTTTTGAAGATAAAATAAAAAATAAACGGTAATTAAAATTTGCTCTTGGAAAAATGCAAAAGGGATATAGGCTTTCATTTGTGGCAAACAAAAAATCATTTAAACATTTCGAAAATAACAGAAAATGTAGGAAATATTGTTCTAAAAACAAAAAAAAATCAATGTTTTGTCCAGCATGAGCAATTCTTAAAACCTTTTGATGTGGATGAAAAACCCTTGCCAAAACTGGAAAGTTTTCACTTATTGTCTTGCAGTAAATCTAAAAAGTTTCAAAAAAATCTGAAAAAAGTCGCATCACCTTATTCTTGGATGAGCTAAATGATATAAAAAATTAGAAGTGGTACCTAGTCTAGAAATACCCAAGGTCAATCAGAAATGGGACTACCCTGGTATGTGTTGGGGAACAAGTCGGGCACCTGTAAATATTAATTATCATAAATCCCTGCTGCTGCATCTCAAAAACTGGTCCTTTGCATCAGCCAAGCCACCAGCACCAAAAAAACGAGTCCAGAAGGAATTGTAGGACGATGCACAGCATCGTCTTCAATTCCAACAAAATCAGCCAATCAGAGGCCAATATTTTGCCCACAAGGAAAACCACTTTTCCTTCTTTCTTCTGTTTCCAAAAACATGTAACAATGAATTCCATTCCACTGCCAGTTCTTGAAGTGTGAAGAGCTCATCTTAAGATATCTGAATTTATGATTGTGTTGTTTGAAATGTGTGTGCAAGGTCCAAAATTATTTGAGTTGCATTTATGCTTTGGGACATTATTAAACACTCAATACTTTTGGGGCCTCTTTAAAGAGGCTCCCAGCCAGTCCCAGGCTGAATGTTGTGTTTTATTCATCTTTCTCATATTTTCTTTGTGGAGACTTTTTAGTCTCTAACAGTATGTGCTCTGAAAATATTATAAATACCCTATGGAACCGCAAATCTGCTCTCATAGACTTACAAATTATTTTACTGATACACTGGGGCAAATAGGTGGGGTCCACAAAACCGGAACCGGAAGCGATGCATCTGAAGTCACGCATTGCTGAAAAGCGCATGGGCCAGGCGAAACACACGCCCATGGATAAAAACCCAGTCTCTTCGAAACCCCAGGTTCCCATTTCCAGGGCCGACTGCTACAGATGCAGACCCTCTGCTGCTGATGATGGCTTCTGGTTCAGAGCCGTCCTTTTTTATTTGACGTCGAAAAAAGGAAAACATTTTCGGCGAAAAAGTGACTCCATTATAGTGAAAAGTGCTCTTGAGTTTCATCATTATTTTCACTTTCCGAGTGACCCGATGAAAAAAAAATCGGTGACGTGCATTTTGAAGCAGCAGTTCGTGCTTCGAGAGCATCCAAAAATTCAAGTCATAAATTGCCTTCGAGAAATTCTCCGTTTTACCCCCACAAATCCCCCCCCCCCTCTGAATTATTCGGGATTGAAATTTTGATTTTTTTTTAAATAACCTGGCTCTCAGTCTGTTTCTGTGTTGTTCTCCGAAATATGGAAGCCAGAATAAATGCTGTGTTCAATGCTGCTATCCTGATGAATTCTGACATGCTACTCGTCATTGTATTGTCCCTTTGGTTGTGCATCAGTGAGTTACTTTTCTTATTTTTAATCCTAATATAATTCCACCGTGCTTGACAGCTGTAGTCAGCATGTAATTAATTCAATAATTTGGCGATGCATTGGGCATCGAAAAAGCTGATGCGAGGTTTGAGCATCCTATGCATAATCCGGTAACTGTATCCATTGGAATGGCTCGTTTTTCGCGCGAAAAAAATCAGTGCTACAAATGATTTTATTTTTTGCTAAATTTATCAATCCCCACCAGATCTATTATCATAGGTATCTGGGCGTAGAAGGAAAAAATCGTGGGTCTAAGAGAAAATTGGACAATAAAGGGATGTCAAGGTTGAGAATATAAGTTTTCATAGTGATTCAGGGCACATATTAAAATTTTCTGTTCTCCAATGCCAAGGAATCTCGGCCAATTGGGTTGCAATTCCATGAGATGTTTTGCTAAGACATGAAATGAGCAAGACATACAATGTTTTAATAAAAGGCTTGACACCCGCAATCATTCTTGAACATCCCTTATTATATAGAAAATGCCGTGAGTTTTTCGAATAATATAAGAATACAGTTCGTTAATAAGAATCTATAATTGGTCAGCATATAATTTATTGCTCACATCGCAATCACGAGTTCGAAGCAAAATTAAATTTCTGCGAGTACAAATCGCTTCTATATATAGGCGTAATTCGAAGTTTAAAAATATTGAAGTGATGCATTCAGCAATTCCCGATTATTACTGACCTCATTTATTCCTTCAAGGAAAAATACTGACACGGAAGTGTTTCCCTTTTTGGTTATAATTCTATTCGCCAAATTTCATGGAGAATTCAAAATTTAAATGAAGAATGATCTTTATTCTTTTAGTTTAACGGCATCATTTGACACTGTCTCAATGCTTTCAAATAATGCGCATCGTACGATAATTCTTCTATATAAATTTTTCAATAATGCTGCATATAATTCTCGCTAAAACCACAGCGTTTCCACGTATTTCCCAGCTATGTAATGATTCGCGCACGAAGTCGACTAAATGATCGGAAAACCAAAAATCCTTTGAATAAAATCCAGCTTCTATTTAAAGCTATTGGCGTTCAAAAATACTTGGATTGGTTCGTCTGAAACCTGAATTGAATTTTTTCCCAGCGACTCCCGCATCACAAGCTCTATTACCAGGGAATTTCGAGCCGCGATCATCAGCAGTTGGACCTGGTTCGCCATCATCAGAGGCTGACGATGAGAGCATGGTGAGCCCCGTTTCCATTCCACCTGATTAATCAATTACTTCAGCTACTACTGTGGGGAAGAGAAACGAGGAACATGGAGTTCTATACGCGTTAAGATGCGGTTGAATTATTTATAGTCGGCCTGAAGTGAGTGAGATAAGGCCTGAGGCGGAGGCTTGCACGAGTGCTGGGGTGAGAACTGAGAACCGGTATAGTGCAGCAGATATATATATATATATATAAGCAGGGGATCTGATGCTGAGGCATGCTGCAAGAGTTCATATAAAATTTAGCAGACTCCTTTGCGAATCGATCCCACACATTGTTTGGGGCAGACCTTTTACTTATTTTTTTTTCTTGGCGTTTTTCTCGGTTGAAAAAAATCCAAGATATGGAAGTGTTGATTCATAAGTTTTTAGACTTCTTGAAATAGATCCATTGGAGTTTCAACAACCATAAGAACATTTTAAAATTAAAAATAGTGCCAAAATGCAACTTCCACTGGGACATCAACCCAGCAAATAATTTGTTACAGGAAGGGCTGGGTGTAACAGCTATGCGTTTTGTCATGCATTCGTTACTTGTAACTGCTACACCCAGCTTCTTCTGCTACGCCTTCATAATTTCCACTTTTTTTTTTCATCAGTAGTGTAATGAAAAATTGTTGTGAAAGGCAGAAAAAACCTGGGTCAAAGAGCTTTGTGTGGACAATGGCGGAAATGGTCGTTTTCCTCAAAATCAATACCTTTCAGATAATTCTTAATTGTTGGGAACAGCCAGAATAATTCACAGGATGCCTATAATCAACTAGAAAATCACAATATTTTGCACTGTTTTGATCATTGGATTCATTGCATGAAAACAAATTGCCCTGAAATTGGCTGTGAGTATTCTGAACATCACTGAAGCGTTGTCAAATGATGGTGCTTTGTAAAAAGAAACATATTGTGGAATTCTGGAAATTCCGTTGGCCTTATTTCAAAGAGTTCCAAATCTTATGAACAAACCCTCGTTTGTGCGTGGCTTGTCTCGCAGAACCGATAGAATTTTCAAATTTTTTTCCGACGAAAACTAATCATTATAACGATCATTTACCGATAATGGATTCGGAGTTATTCCACATTTTTGACACACGGAATTTACTTGGACCTCTTGTCCATAATTCAACAAAACTTGCCCCGTCTGTGGTATTAAAAATGTTCATGAAATAAACTGAGACCAGTTGCAGGAAACTTTGAGCCTGAACTTATGAAACAATGTCAACATTTTTAAATATCATCGGCAATTGAGTAACTGTTTTTGACAAAATACTGTGGTCAAAGTAAAGGTTACTTCAGAATTCGGACTGACTCGAATTTATTTTGGTGAGATTTTTCACCTTCATTTTTTTCAGCTTCATTTTTTTGCCCAATTTAAATTTATATACATATTTTTCAATGTGCTTACTTTATAACTTTTGAACACATTTTCCTGTCACAAGAGCAGATTCTGGGCGGTTTTCTTCTGTTTAGTTATTTTCTGCGTCTATATTGAAGGTACGAAACAAGTGGACCTGAGTAAAACATTTTCTACTGAAGTCTTCTGAAAACTGTGATATATTCAACCAGTAGACATTCTGAAAAATGGCAAAAATTGTGCAAGTAATTGTCTTCGTCATGGGGCCGCACATCAGCACATTTTTCACTACATTATCGAACACTTTTTGTACTCATCTCTTTCTGAATTTTGAAAAATTGTTCTCATAGTGGAAACAATACTAAAAAATATATAATTTTTTTTCATTCGGAAGTAAGTCGCTCTTATTCCTTCAGTTCAGCGTTGAAAGAATGCTTGCAATTTTAAACAAGAAACAGATTCTCGGTTAGTCAAGAAGGCACGTGTATCTTGGGACTTGTATATTTTAATATGTTTTAGCGCGTATTTAATGTTGATAGTTCTTTTAATTAAAGTTCTATCTGAAATGAACATGGAAGAATTTTTTGGGTGGCGAACATTAATGATGTATGACTTAGCTGATTATGCGGAAAAAGTGTTCCAATGATTCTGGCATTCAAATGCTCTTTTGTATATAACTTTTGCATTTTTTTTCGAAATGAATGTCCTATGTTATGTTCAATGTGAAATTTTGAAATCGATGCCTATACCTCATTAAATTTTGATTCGGTAGCTGATTATTTCCTGAAATATCTTTCGTAAGAGTCATAAAACACAGGACATTTTGAAAGAATTTGTTTGAGTCTCGTCTGCCGCTGACATTTTCATTCCAGCTTCACTTATTTCCTTGCTATGTGTCTTATATGCTAATGCGCCCAGAAAGTTTCCTGTTTGCGACCCGCGAAGTTTTAAAATGCATCCTTGATAAGGTTCCATTCCGTGTCAAGAATATGCAGATTGATTCCTTGTGCTCGGCCCTTTCGACGAGGTGAATTGTCGAGCTTAAAAGTGACACTTTCTGAAGGGCATGAATGCGTTTCCACAGACCATATATATATTAGACGCAAGAATAAAACCGATTACCGTATTCCAAAATCGAATAGCAAATGTGCATCTTATTCTAAAAAAAATACGTGGAATGGTAAAATGAAATTGTCAGTACATTTTGGGCCCCGAGATGTGGGCGTCATCATTGCTTGGAAATTGTCCCTATGTTGGAACATCCGAATGTAGGATCAAGTTTTCCCCAAGGCTTCAATGATAACATAATCACTTGATTCTCCTGTTCTTGGAAAATTGTACAAAAGTCCTCCAAAAATCCAATGGTTTTTGTATTCAAATTCATGGTACAGAAAATAACTGTGCAAAAGAAAACCACAGATAATCCCATCTGTTGGTATGATAAGCCCAAAAAGCAAAATAACACAAGTTTGTACTGTACACATACTGTACTGTGCACAAATGACTGGTGTTGGGGATTAAATGTTCCTAACAAAGAAAAGTGATTAGAATTCAAAGTAAAACAGAACTATCAGTCTGGGGGACTGGGCTGGAAGCCTCTTTTTAGAGGATACACAAAATTGAGATTTATTTATTCCCCAAGACAACATTATTCAACTCAGAGAACTTTACAACTCACACACAAATGCTTTCACACAACACAAATACAAATTCAGACAAGGTTTTTGATTGTTATCAATGCATAGTTTTAAGGTCTAATCAGCTTGAGAGTTGGCAGTGGATTTAATTCATTGCTACATTTTTTGGGAGAAAGAAGAAAGAGAAGGACAGTGGTTTTCCTTGTGGGCTAAATATTGGCCTCTGATTGGCCAATTTTATTGGAATCAAAGATGATGCTGTGCATTCTAATATGATTCCTTTGTGACTTGTTCTTTGGTGCTGGGCTTCCACCAAAGGCCCAGTTTTTGGGATACAGTGGGAGTTCATTATTATAATTATTTACAGGCGCATTCCTCAATAGTCCCCAACAACGGGAAAACCTGTGTAAAAGATGCACAAAATTAGCTTCTCTTAGATTATGAAATAAAGTTGATGAATTGGTTTGAATGTAAATACAATACCTCAATTTTTTCAACGGACATAAAGAATGAGAAAATTCCACTTTTCCATTTTTTGTGTGAAAATTTCGACAAATTGTCTGCGTCCCGAGAAATTTTCCATTTTACGGGGCAGATTTGTTCGATTTTCAAATGTCCGTAAGTCGAGTCTTCCGAGATTTTTTCCGGCGTCCGTGAGTAGGGGCTCTATTACTATTTGAAAGCTTTCTTTTTCCTTGACAACAGTTCCAGAATTCGAGTGGTTTTTTCTTTTTCTGTTCGGCCCACATTAGAGAAAAAGTCGCATGCTGTTTCATGAAAGAGCAGGAAATATTGACCTCAGATTGATTTCCTTCGGCTTCTGGAAAACTTTCTACTGTACTTCCTTCATACTCTGCTTCTGATGTGCTTTCTATATAGACGCAGCCGAGTGTCTTTCCGACTACCACCGACGAGGCCCTGACAAAAGTGCGACAAGATCTGCTGACACTCGCCAGGGATGTGCAGAAATTGAGCCGTCTTCGGCGGGAATTCAGATCCCGGGAAGATCAGCATTTCGTGAAATCGATGCGAGAAAAAGAATTTCATCAAGACCAGAAGATACCAGCAGCCAGTGAGTCCAAAATTGTTATCGCTTCATAAACAACTAATTTCCTGCATAAATATTTCTGAAATGAGCCCCGTTTTAAAATCATCAAATGTCACGAAAAGTTTTGCTTCCCTCGCTGGTATGATTGAATGCCACGGATCAATTTTTGAGTTCTTGGGGAAGTTTTGGGAGCGAGAAATCGGAAATGCATTGCGGAACAGCTTTGACATCAACTCGATTTAAGGGCCATAATATTGAAAGGAAATTGAATTCATGGATGCCCTTTTGTCCATGGAGTGATTGTGTCGGGAAATGACCGCACAACTTGCGGAAATTTTCTTCGCTGTGAACACATTTTCCTGGAAAAAACCTAGAAAATAAAATTCGAATCTCTTACCACATTTTTGGAAAGTGGGGTTCTTCACTTCCTGCGCTGAAAACGAAATTTTTTGACGCGATGAAGCTCGGAAAACTTATTTTTATCATTTTTCACAATGTGTCAATAATTTTTTTTTATTAGTCATGCGCTGCTCTTCATTATTACTTGAGGTTTAAATAGATGAACCACATAAAGTAGCCCCAGTAGCAGGGAAAACCTGGGAAAACTCGAGAAATTTCCAATGCCCAAATTTTAAGCTTCCAGCACTGATGAAGCCGCAATATCTTTGATTATGATTTTCTTGGCCTATCGAAGGCTGAAGAAATCATAAGAATTTTCTCTTCAACAACCTGCTGAATAATTTCAACACATAAAATAAATAATCCCCATTTTTTTTCTTTCAACATGCTATTATTCAGGCTGGCCACATTCTTGGGACGAATTTGTTACAGTATTAGCAATCAGAACTTAAGAAGAGCTTGCTGAATAAGGGCTTTTTGCTTTCCTTTTATTGTGCGAAGTGATGAAAACTTTGCTGGGAAAACTTTAGAAATAGATTTAAACTCCTAATTTGGAAATATATCCGGAATTCCTGACCAGTCTCAGCCTGTTTGTTGTTTTTTTCTTTGCCATTTCAAATTCAAAGTCCCACTTTTCATTGATTTCCCGTAACAAAAAAATCTCTCCAGCGTTTGTGAAGATAGTCGCCCCCAGGGAATGCAAACAATTCGATACTGGACAATTTGCAAAAGGGTCAAATTTAGATGGACAGTGCTGGGAACTGAAATTACTAGGCTGAACTTTTGGCAAGATAGTGCAATTTTTATTTGTTCTCTCATCTTCAATATTATATATACGAGGGAGAAATCCAGGAAAGTCATTTCAGAAATGGTTCTGTCAGAAATACTGTAGTCTATGTCTCAAAATGTATCTAATAGCGTCTCTGGACCAAAAATATGTCTGTCTCAAATTGTCTCTATTTCAAATGTTGCCTGTCTCAAATTGTCCCGCCTGTCAAAAAAGTTTCTGTTTCAAATAATGCCTGCCTTGAATTGTCTGTCTCATATTGTACAGCATATGACCTTAATAGCAACAGTAATCATATCCTAATAGTTGAGTGAAAGATATACAGTATTATTGCTAGGAAATTATCCTAAATGATTAATTTACAATATTTCCAGCTTTGAGTCATTTTTGTCTCTTTGGCTGTGAGGGATTTCATCAAACAAAGAGCATTTATGAATAAAATGCCACAACCAGCCTGGGAGTCTCTTTATATAGAGGCTCCAAAAAACTCATGTAGAATTTATTTATGTACCAAAAGAATCACCAACTTGGCATCTTCTTCAAGAGAAATTACGCACACACACAATCATTTACACAATTTCTCAGAGAATTGGCTGAATCAGTGGAAGCTGGAAGCTAAGAATGGGAATGAAATTCTGAATGAGACTGTGCTGTTTAACATTTTTGAGGCTTTTAAACATTATTGAGGAAGGTTGTGTTACACTCATTCTTGGTAAAGGTTGGGATTATTTGCAGCTTTCTGATAGGCCAATCACATCAAAATCAAAGATGATTTGCACTTTTGTTCTTGCAAGTTTTGAAGGTTCTTTGAGGCAAGTTCTTCAGAGCTGAGCTGTCTATATAAAGCCCTCTGGCACCAGTTTCAGGGATGCAGGGCAAATTACCATATTTAATTACTGTATGCCACTTGCCCAAGCGCCCCAATATTGACTCAGTTTGCGGACGAACCCCTCAGTATATTTCCATCTAAAATAAATACCGGGCAAGAGCAAATTCAGGGGATGAATCTGCACCAACTTTGTTTCGAACAGGGGAAGACGGAAATCCACAATATTACAGCAGAGAAGCCGGCAGAAGCGAAGCTCCCAAAGCAGCAGCAGCAGCAGCTGTTCATGATGAAGCTGAGAACGAAGCAATAAGACACTCGTCGTCCTCCTTTTTCCCTTCTTCTGTTGCTGGTTTCAAGGATGGGAACAGGGGTTCTAGGGTATGGGAAAATATCGCCGACAATCCGAAAGCTGCTGTGTTGCAGATATTGGCATTGTTGGGCGAGGAATCCCGAAATAATGTCCATGCCAGCAGAGATTCTTCCGATAGCCTAGGTTCGTGTTTTTTATATATGGAGGTGAAATTCCTTTTTTTTTTTTGCAACGGAATTCTGGAGACCCAATAAAAAATGCATTCCGCGATCGAGAATTACCTGGTTCTTTTGACAGCAGGCAACAATTTCAGAATTATGCAGAAAAATATTTTTGAAATTAATTTTCGGGAAAAATCGAACAACGGAGGAGGAATTGCATTCGAATGTGAGAAGTGTATACAAATTTCTCAGCATAATTTTTCAAAGAAAAAGTCAGGTTTCAACGAAAAAATCTCTTATCCAAATACTAAAACAAAATTCATCAGAATCTTTTCAAAACAAACTTCACGGAAACTTGAAATAAAAATCGTTCAAACCGCTATTCCTGTGATATTTGTTTGCCCAAATTGAGGAATTTTCTCATGCAAACCCGAATTTTTCCGGGAAAAGCCAAAAGAATATTGAACAAATGAAGTTTTCCAGCGAAATAAAAATCTGTCACAGAATTCCAGCATTTGTATAGAAATCTGCAGTGAGACATTTTTCACAGCATAAATAATCCTGTCTCTGTCTTTGGCTGAATTCAAAATAACTCAAAATTTGTTCGTAAATTATATTATTATTCCCTCTTCGAAGCTAGACTCCTGTTCAGGTGAAATTCATTAAAGAACTTTTCAAGAGGAAATTCCTTTGGTTTGATGAAATCACGAGACATTTTCCATACGTTTTAAAGAAATAGAATACTATAAATTGTCAGCGAACTTCATGAAATTACATGATTTATGAGTAGAAAATAAATAATAGTCTTGAAAAAGTGGTTCGTTGGCCTGAATCATTGAATTTTGATAGCGAACAAAATGTATCCGACATTGCGTCTAAGTATCTGACAGACCTTTTCCAATGTATGCTATTGTAATAAAACATTCTTTATAATGGTGCTTGACATTCTGTATAGTAAAATTTGTTATTGTAATTTTGGACACATGATCATAATTTCAATGCGGCTACGCGGGATGCTTGAAAATTCATCCGAAATGTAAACTTTGCAGCATTTCATTTTCGTGATGTCGCTGATTGATCGAAGGAAATGGTAATTTTTTTTATATAAATTGGCTCCTTCATTAATACGATATTTTGGAGTTGTATCGTTCGGAATCTGACGTTGCGATGCCATCTCTGATTTCTCATAATAAATTACTGTACTCATACTCCGAATCCATATGATCACTCTTGAAAACGTGCGTCGAAATTTCTTTTTGCTTCCATCATGCATCAGCAGGAAGATCCAAAATTCTCGAGGTACTCGGAAAGGCTCAAGCAGTTGACCACGACGACTCAGGCTCAAAAAAGAGCAAAAAATCGGATTTTGAAGTATCACAGGCTCATCCGGATACGACGACTGCTACTCAGTCTGCTGAAGAAGCGAGAAATCCTGGAGATTTGCCGAGATTCGCATACCACATTGTGGCAGACCCATCTGGCAGAACATTCCCGAGGAGACCCATAATGGCAGTTTCCAAACGACGACTGCTACTCAGTCTGCTGAAGAAGCGAGAAATCCTGGAGATTTGCCGAGATTCGCATACCACATTGTGGCAGACCCATCTGGCAGAACATTCCCGAGGAGACCCATAATGGCAGTTTCCATCGCTACCCCGGCAACGTTGCGCCAAATCGGCAGCCATCACATGCACTTCCTTCATCCTCAAGCTGGTAAATTAAGCTTTGCTTCTGCAGTATTATACTGTACTGTACTGTACTGTACGTGCCAAGTCTATGAGAGAATCGTACGAAGCGAGCTCATCTTTATATTTGAAAGAGGGAAAAAAAGAAAAGATCTCGGCATTCGCTTTGATTGAGGTTGGAGCAGAATCCCTTGAAAAGTAGAGGGATTTAAAAAAAAAATCAGAATGACAGTTCCTCTCCACGAAGATGTTGTCCATGACTGATGAAAAGTTGAACAAGATGATTTATTTCAAAGCGTTTCGATTTTGCAACGTCTTCCGCGCAAACAAAAATAAATCCATAGCATGCACGTCTGTATTAGGGTATTTCACAACATATGCTTTGGAAATTACAGTAAAAAATCCTTATGATGAATCTTGATATAACGCATGATTTCTTATACTAAATTCATTTTCTTGGTCCCTTTTCAAAAGCTGCTCCATATATAGTAATGAAACTGTTATTTGAATTACTATAAAAAAGAGTATTCACATGATAAAACTTTTCTCCTGGGTCCGAAAATTGCTTTTTTTAACGAGATGTTATTTCATCTTCTTGAGATCACTGAATGTATGTATTTACTTGAATTCTTCGCCCACTTTCTTCCTCAAATTTTGAAAAGAAAAGAAAAAGCGCTCCTGTTTTTGTGATTAAGTTTTAATGTAATCTTTCTTTTTTCTCGAACTTTTGTTGTAAACAGAACGTCGCAAATCTTACATTCAGTAGCACATCACTCAAGAAAATTGGATTCGAAATTTTTGTGAAAATGTTGACCTCATCGTCGGCACTTATTGCCAATTTGATTTCAGACGGTTCCATTCACACATGTGTGATTTTTTTGTTTCTCTTCATCGTAGGTGGCAAGGAAAATAATCTGAAAGAATCAGCATTTCCTGATGACACTGGTCATGATACAAAAGAAAAGTGGACTGGATTGGAGCCAGTGTCTCACCATGGAAAATCGTTGGCAACCCTGCCAGCATCCAAGTCAAGTTTTTCAGAAACTCAGAAGGTGATGACGAGCGATTTGTTGATTGATCGTCTGGACGACTTCCTCAGACAACTTCACGACTCAGATGTGAGTATTCTTTGACTTGAGAAATTCAATTTACCTCAGCAAAATTTGACGTTCGTCCTGGAGAAAATAGGATCACAAAAGTGTTCAACATTTCGGGATATTCCCAAGTACGTTTTTCGCGTTGAATATATACATTACATCAGTGACGAATTCAGTAATTTGAAATTTATCCTGGGTTTTATCCAGACGTCGAGGATGAAAAGCAGTACTATTTGCATTTTAAAGTACAATATTCTGATGTTTTCAGGATTTCGTATCTCTTCCGAAATTCGAACTATGTATAGTATGTTGTGAAGATTATTATAGGATCAACTATTTGTTCGACATGGTCATTTAAGGAAATCCCAAAGAATGTTTTTTGAGTTCAATATAAATTTCCCGAAATGATGAAAGAAAAAATTGACAAATTATCGAGCAGGGTTTCATGCAGACGTCGAATATAAAACGTGGGAGTGACTGGATATATTTTTAAAATATATGCGAATGATTCCAGAATTTCGTCCACCTTCCAAAATCCCTACTTTGTGGAGATTAATAGGATAAGCAACTTTTTTTTAATTCGATGAAATTTCCAAGAATGTTTTTCGAAGTGAATAAACATTGTCTCAGTGACGAAATTAGCTCAGTAATTAAAAACTTGTCGCGAATTTTATCCAGACGTCCGGGGAACGGAAACGCACGAGTGAATAATGTCTTTTAAAAATACTGCTGCATATAAAATGAACAGCAATGTAATGTTTCCAGGATACCGTGTACCTTTCAAATCCTTAATTCGTGAAGATTGATTTGTTAAACAATTGAGGAAATTTCCAAGAATGTTTTTCAATTTGAACAGACATTGTCTCAGTGACGAAATCAGTAATTGAAAAATTATCGCGGGTTTTGTCCAGACGTCAAGGGTGAATATCCTAATGATTCCACGATTTTGTACACCTTTCAAAATCCTAACTATGTGGAGATTATTCACGTAATCCTCCATTGTTCGTCTTATCCACACATGATCTTCCATGGAGAGTCAGTGATCTGCACCAAAGGGCATATGGAAGTTTTCTGCTGGATCGACAAAAAAAAAGAAGAGGAAAGAAGACCACGTATCCTTGAACTTATTATAGGCCTTCAAAAACCCCCAGTGCCTTTGAAACCCCTCACATCCTCTCACATTGTTCAGCCAAGCAGAAGCAGAACCTTGCTCTTCTTTGTAAAGGAAAGAGAGGAGGAAAAAATCAGTAAAAAAAGGTTCTACTGTTTCTCTGAACGGGGCAGTAATTTTGAAGAGAAAATTGCGCAACAATTTTAATTTTCGGGAAAGAAAGATGGCTTCATTTATGGGTACAGTACAGTACTGTACTTTTCATCACATGAAATTAATCCGAAGACGGATTTACTAATGCATATTAGTTTTATCCTTATTTTCCTCAGGATATTATTCTCTTTACACAGTATAACATTCAATTGAAAATCATATAAAAGCCAATTTTTCTCCAACATTCAAGTGTGGAACTGAGAATCTATTGGCATGGATTTAATTTCAAGAAATAAATTGGGAAGAAAATATTCCACAGAAAGCCTTGAGCGGGGAGATGATTTGATTGCTCATCTTCCAATGATTCAAAAAATGAATGTTTTGAACAAAAAGAGAAACATTTCAAAGCAAAATTTGGCAAGCAAAGAAAGAGTCTTAATGCACATTTGGATTATATGTTTCTTGTCGAGGAAGTAATTTCATTCCTTCGCCATCAGCTAATATTGAAACTTCATCCAAACTCATGCCACACTTTTAATTTATTCAGGCGCAGAAATTCCACAGCAATTCTTTATTTCACTCTCTGAAAAAAAGTTCAAAAAGTTATTTTACTTTTATACTAAAAAAATATAGAGGACGTAATGAGCGGCCTAGACCGAAAAGAGGTAAACACTACTTAACTTTTAAGCACTTTTCTTCGGAATAGTGGTGTTTTTTGACGAGGGATCAGCTCATTTCGACCCTTGATTTAAAAAAATTCACTGGATAGAAAGACTTGGAATGTATTGTATTTCTATTTTTTTTTTCTCCAATCGGAATTTTCATGAAACTGGGAACAAATTTATCCATCGTTTTTAGGAATGAAAATTTATGAATTACTATTTATTCTTCGAAGCAACAGTCCTCGTGTAAGAACTTTATTTAACCCGTCGCCTATGAAAGTTTGTTTTCATCATGTGAGGGAAATTGAAAATAAAAAACTGTAGCCACATTACTTGTTCACCGAGGCAAAAAGTAAAGAACTTCAGTACTCTTTTAAAGCATAAAGACGTCACTACAAGAAGCTACCTAAATTGCTATACGTGGACTAGAAAAAGTCTCAGTTCTGCCGAAGGCGACGGATGGAGAAATCAGAGGAAGTTAATTCCTCATTCCACATATTACATGAATAAATCACCTTACTTTTGCACCATACTGTTCCCAACTTGTATCGCAATAGTGAACACATAAACACTTGAAGCAAATTTATTTTATTTAGGAAACGAAATCATGGCTCGTTCAGTAAGTCAAATTATACCCTTTTCCAGAAATAAATTCAAAAAAGTGCGAACCAAGAATGCATCAAAAATGTTTCATCTGAGATGCTGTAGCTGTTGTTCTCGTCAAAGGATTTTCTATTTCTCTTCAGAAAATGATAGAATTAAATTCTTTAATCTTTTTTTTTCTTGGTTAAATTGAAGCTTTTTTCTTTCCTTCGTTCTTAACGTAAACCTTAATTGGATCCCATTCAGCCGAAAGTTCAATTCTCAAACTTCAAAAGGTCTAGGTCGTATATTTATGCAGCGCAGGTCAGCATTCACATCTCATGTGGCCACATGCCTGTATACTTTCTTATTCAGTCCAGATGTCAAGTAAAATATATTAGTGGTGCAATATGAAAAAGGGTATTCCTTATTAGAAGCTGCATCACATACGTGCACATTATATAAATTATTCGACCAAAAATGGGGCAATTTTCTTCCTTTTGAAATGCTGCTGCAACTGCACAGCAGAGATACTTCAGCAAAGGAAACGCAGAATGAATTTTGCCGCTTTGATGCCGGAAGGAGTGCCTGACTTTTGGACCCACAATATAAACCTGCATGGGGGAAACCTCAAACGAACCCGAGATCAATGGGTCGCTTCCGGCGCAGTGGTTTGTGATGCACCATCAGCAACTCTACAGGAACCCAACACTGCCTTAATCTGGTGATTAATGAACCAGAGACTTCTGATGGAAAGCGGTCGATTCGGAATTAATTATCCGCCTTAATTAAGTCACGCCTCATCGTTGTACATATCAGATGGAAAAAGAAAAGGGAGCGCGGCAGGAATTCGCAAGCTGGGCACGGGATTTAATTAAGAATGTTTAAGCCGCCATCTGCTGGGTTCTTATGGAATGCGATTAGATTTTCTGCGAGATTCACGGGAAATTCCTGTCGATTGGGAGAAAGAGGAACAGAGATTGTTTTTGGTGTAACTCCATTTTTGAGGTGCATTCCCAGCGGCTGTGTGTTTGATTGGAAGAATGAAGAAGGGTATGTTGGCAATAAAGTTCAAGATCTGTGTACATGTGTGAAAGAGGAACAGAGATTGTTTTTGGTGTAACTCCATTTTTGAGGTGCATTCCCAGCGGCTGTGTGTTTGATTGGAAGAATGAAGAAGGGTATGTTGGCAATAAAGTTCAAGATCTGTGTACATGTGTGTGTTTTTTAATTTATTTTTGTGTACTGTACATTATTCTGTCTGTGGTCACACCTGAAATTCGAGAGATTTTCTTTTTCAAAGTTTTAGGGGTGGATCTCTAAAGACAATTTCATTCAATTCAGTTTTACTGGTATATACTTCGTTGTAGTGAAATCTCCAGCGATGATAATCATTATTAAAAATCGTCTAAAATATGGGTTGCTTTTTCAAGCACCATATGATGGTCCGAATTAAAAGACAAATGAAACCCTGACTTACGGTTGCATTAGCCTCTGAAATATGGATGATTCAACTTGTGGACACGTGACACTAAAAAAAAATCTGCCCTGACACTTGGAAAGTTTCTCTGGGTATTGACAAGTTTCCAAAGTTTCTAGAAATATTACGATTTTTTGATACCTCAATCCATGTGAGTTATTCATTTTTACCAACATCTAAATAAATGGAATTATGAATTTACTCTGATTGATAAACCCGAGTAGGACATTTTTGTGTTCATGTTCTTGCATTGTTCTATAATTTGTGCACAGTTATTCTTCTATACACAAACAAGAGACGAAAGATCCGATGAAAAGTACGGTTTCCTTCCTTAATACGCACTGAAAGAAGTCACTTCCAAAAAAGGAATGTCATGACATGACATAAAAGTTCTACTCTTAGCAATTGTTGAAATTCTTTCAGGGGGCTTTTTAAAATTTTTACTAGCATAGGTAAACCAATCAAATATGTTCTCTTAAAATTCTATGGTAAGCATAATCCAACATGTGAATGGTCCAAAGAAGTCCATATGAACCAACAATGACATCTCAATCTTGGGGCCACAAGTATGGTACTGTATATCCACTGCACAGTATAATGGGGTCTTGGCCAACACCCCTGCTAACAATTTAAGGTCTAACGTTTGTACCAGGATTTTGACCTAAACTCGGTTTGTATCGAGGGACAAGTAATAAGCGTGGGTAGTGTTTGATTAGTAAATACCGAACGTGGTGACTAAGGTTTTAAAAAAGGAAAAAAAATGCCTCCTCTTTTTTTTTCTGCTCGAATTTTGAAGGAAAAATGGGCAAAATACTCGAGTAAATACTCGTACAGTAAAACTAGAGTGGGACGATGCATAATTTTACGTTCCCATGTGTTGGGGACATAACAGTCACCACGAAACAAACAAAAAGAATGAAAAGGCTGTGGGCCAAAGAAAGACAGTGGCAGCAAACACATAAATTTTGAATACAACTTTTTGAAAGAACCTATCCTTGTCCACAGTTCTTCTTACACACATATTTCAGACTGTCAGTGTAATTGGAAACTTCGGAAAGAGTGTTTATATCTTGACTCGTGGGAAGTCTTGCATGTCATCCATCAGCAGCAACAGAACGTACAGTAGGTAGTCGTCGTTGAGAAAGATCCTTGGTACTAAGACTAAATGTACGCTCTTAACCAAGTAACCAAGACTCTTAAAAGTTTTAAGTGCGTTATTGTCTCGTAGTCGTTAAGTTTAGGAATTTTTACTTGAATAGCCCCCTCATTTGGCAACACTTCATTGCTGTTTAACATACTGTCCATCTTGGGTTGTTGAAAGGCTTGGACCCATATTACCTGCTTCCTTGAGCTTAAGAACAATAAGTATTGAATCAACAAAGCAAGCAATTGATGTAAATGCTTGGATTTCCATGCTACAGTAATGTACTTTCCTTACCCCATCACTTTATATAAATAAAAACTTATAAAATTCAGAACTGCTGTACAAGGGGGGGTGGGCTCCTAAGTTTTGAGACTTTTTGAAATAGATGCAACAGAATTTCAACAACAAAACTTACTCTTGCATATCCCCATCAATTGGCCACACTTGAGTATTATTCAACATACTTTCTGCCAATTTCAATACATTTTTCATGCAATGAATCCAATGATCAAAACAGTGACAAAAATTGAGTTCCATTACCGCATGGATTCTAAGCTGCTTGTGATGTTGGACATGAGGCTTTCACTGATATTCTTAAAAGTATATTTCAGATTGATCTTTACTGTTGGGAACAGCCAGAAGTCAGAGCTTTTGTGCCTGAACAACAAAAAGAACTTAATTTTTTGCACTGTTTTGGTTGTTGGATTTATTACATGAAAAATGTAATGACATTGGCAAAGTATATTGAACAGCACTGGAGTTTTGCCAAACTATTGGGAATATGCAAGTAATTTTTTTGTTTAAATTCTGTTGCATCAATTTTGAAAAGTCTCAAAACTTAGGAACCCACCAACCCATATACAGCAGCTCTGAATTTTATAAAGACCCAAATAAATATATATGACTACCCCGTTCCCTTCATTACGTCGTACCTTTAGGCACGTAAATGTAGTCACTAAACTAAACGATTAACTTATGTGAGCAAGAATACATAACAAGTCGTTTTGTCCATCAGGTCCGAAACTTTCAACACCCCAAGATCATGAAGTTGTTTTTCCTTGAAATGAAAAGAACTGGATCCCAGGTCTGTACGCTACATTAGATTGTTTATTGACTTTAACCCATTTCATTCGTTTGATTCAAAATGCGAAAATTATTCGAAAATTTGCGCTCCAAAGTTGCATTATTGTCTGTTCATATAATATTTGATCCTAAAAATTTATAAATTCTCTTTTCCAAACTTGTGGAAGCAGTGTAGTGCTTTGTGTATGTCTTGCAAGACAGGATTTCTAAAAAAGTGTAGCAGGGAATCATTCTCTTGGCTGTACCAATATATAGTAGGGAGGCTTAAACGTCCGCAGTGGGAGGAACGACCAGTAGGATCCTACAGGGGTGTGGGGGGAATAATAAGGAAGTCCTGTAATGTGTGTCTGTGGCCTTTTGCACCTTGAATTAATTTGCCTACTTGAAAACGCATCAACTAACATTAAGTTGTCAGGATGGCCAAGCGGTCTAAGGCGCTGCATTTAGGTCACAGTCTGGTTCTGCAGGTGTGGGTTTGAATCCCACTTCTGCAATCGTTATTTTTTCTTTTTTTTTTGTCCACACTGCAGACGCTCTACCCAGCAAATAATTTGGCCATTTCAACCTGCGTTGCAGCCCCATTGGAAAGTCATTGTGACCCTGACTTTGGGCTAATGGCCGTTTGGTCACTGCCCAACGTCTGAGAGCAGGCATTCCTCCAAACGTTGGCCAAGGCATGCTGGCTTGCATTGGGAATCCATTCTGGCAAACGTTGGGGAGGTTCTCCCAAATGTTGGCCAATGCATGTTAGAATGGGTTCCCAAAGAGGAACAGAGATTGTTTTTGGTGTAACTCCATTTTTGAGGTGCATTCCCAGCGGCTGTGTGTTTGATTGGAAGAATGAAGAAGGGTATGTT
The DNA here is from genome assembly GCA_905338405.1 of Notodromas monacha. Taxonomy (NCBI): domain Eukaryota; kingdom Metazoa; phylum Arthropoda; class Ostracoda; order Podocopida; family Cyprididae; genus Notodromas; species Notodromas monacha. Next base: position 43,999 of record CAJPEX010001806.1, read on the forward strand.
GGCAATAAAGTTCAAGATCTGTGTACATGTGTGAGTTTTTTAATTTATTTTTGTGTATGCTGTACATTATTCTTTCAGTGGTCACACCTGAAATTCGGTAGATTTTTTTTTCAAAGTTGAGGGGTTGATCTCTCAAGACAATTTCATTCAATTCAGTTTTACTGGTATATACTTCGTTGTAGTGAAATCTCCAGCGATGATAATCATTATTAAAAATTGTCTTTAAATATGGGTAGCTTTTTCAAGCACCATATGATGGTCAGAAATAAAAGACAAATGAAACCCTGACTTACGGTTGCATTAGCCTCTGAAATATGGATGATTCAACTTATTGTGTACACGTGAAACTAAAAAAAATCTGCCCTGACACTTGGAAAGTTTCTCTCGATATTGACACGTATCCAAAGTTTCTAGAAATACTACGATTTTTTGATATCTCAATCCATGTGAGTTATTCATTTCTACCAAAATCTAAATAAATGGGATTATGAATTTACTCTGATTGATAATCCCAAGTGGGAAATTTTTGTGTTCATGTTCTTGGATTTTTCTATCATCTGTGCACAGAATAAGAAGATATGTGTTTGTTCTCTGCTTTCTAGGCTACTTTTCATGCCAAAGGAAGGAATTATGCGTGACTTTCTTCAGTGAAGGTTTTTTCCTTACAGTACTGTACTGTATTTTCAAGATGAGAAAGCAATTGTTGAAATTCTTTCAGGGGGCTTTTTAAAATTTTTACTAGCATAGGTAAACCAATCAAATATGTTCTCTTAAAATTCTATGGTAAGCATAATCCAACATGTGAATGGTCCAAAGAAGTCCATATGAACCAACAATGACATCTCAATCTTGGGGCCACAAGTATGGTACTGTATATCCACTGCACAGTATAATGGGGTCTTGGCCAACACCCCTGCTAACAAAAATTCCAGATTGCAAACATGGTCCTAAAACTGGATTTGAGCCAAACATAGCTCCCTGTTCATTATTCGCACCCATCACAAACTAATCATTTATGGCTTGCACCACTGATTCCAAAATTTTTTCCTTAAAAAATGCCTCCTCTTTTTTTT
>CAJPEX010001807.1:4320-43896 GCA_905338405.1 Notodromas monacha
ATAAAATCTTAATGCTCCTTGGTTTAGCCCACCAACGAAGCGTCGCACGAAAGCAGGCAGAGAATCTTCCACTAGAATCACTGAAGATTTGTCAGATGCCGAGGACGAAGTTGCCGCTGCAATTAAATCCTCGCCAACCGAATACCTGACAACCCTTGCAGAGTGACAATTGGGGATTCAGGGTTCAAAGTCTCTCGCCTGTGCTCATTCGCATTTTCCTGTAGCATGTCCTTTTTTCTCCTTCGTCTTCCTAATTTTTTTCTTTTTTCCTCTCTACATATTTTTTTTGCCATTTGCCATCAATAAACTGAACTCTTCGAGCTCGTCTTTTTTTTTTTCATGGCGGATTGGAAGCTGTGATGGGACAAGCGCGTGTCTCGAGCTGCGTTTCTCCTCCTTACGCGAATAACTATACTTTAGTTATATTTTTTTTCCGTTGTTGTCGAATAAAGGATTTCCGACAGGCTATGTTTCGATTCGAAAGACAGTGAGTCCCCGCATAACGAAAATCTTCAGGGGGAAAAAGTGGCTCGCGTATAGGACATAGTTTCACATAATGAAATTTCTAGGCTAGGAAATGATTAAATATGATCAAATTTGGAATTTTTCTCAAAATATGGAGGGTTATGGGAATAGAAGAATATAGCAGAATATCTTTCTGCAATTAAAATTCCAAAAATTCAGAAAGTTACGAGCAAGAGTAGGACTACAGTACTTCAATTTCAAGTTGAAAAATTTTGAATTCACGATTTTCCGCTGAAAAATGCATAATTTTTTCGTTCGTTGTGGGATTTATTTTTGTTCGTGCGTGGCTCGAACCAAAAGAATCAATTAAAACGTAATACTGTACTGTAAAGGAAAAAGCGTTTTACAAAACGAAATTTCTGAAAAACAAACTAATTCAGGAAAAAAGAAATCTTTTCATGCGGTTACCCGCTGTAGAATTATATCTTGAATCTCTAGATTCGTTCATGTAAATAATATTTAAAAATTGAAAGGTCCATCGATATTCGATTTTTGCGCATGCAAGGTTCTCTGCTCTCGATTTTGTAAGGTTAATTATGTTACAAGGACAGACACGGTGAATTGAGTACCACACCATATAAAAATATAATTTTCTAGGACATCGTAATTGTAAAAAAAAAAGCATGCCCACAAAAATTACATGCCAAAAGGTTCTTGGAATTTTAGAGGAAAACCTAATTTCTGGGGATGGCTTGAGACGAGTTTCCCATGGCCTTGGCTTAATTACTGGGATAAAGAAGGCTCCAGAAGAAGCTAAGCACACTGGATAAGGTGGAACAAGAATGCAATCTCTGACAAGGAAAATGGCAACCTGTCTAAAATTGCAAATAGAAAACCTTTTGCTTTCTAAAAAAAATACCCTGAGAAAATTCAGTCACAGATCACTTCCCAATGAAGCCTATTTTGTTATTGGAAAGCTTTTCCATAAACCTAAAAAGTAAATCCAAAAGGGGATCCCTCTCTTTAGATGAAGTATAAAAAGACAAACATGCTGATACAGTTATCACTGACCCAACCTCAAGGAAATTCAGCCCTGCGAATCAAAGCCGAAGAGAAATTTGCCAGTTGAGGACATTTTGATATGAGCAACTTGTCTCCTGTGTGGTGTAGGCAAATAAAATTGAGAGCGAATATCCTTCGCGCCAATGCTGTGAGAGAGAATTTTGGTCAGTTACATAATAAAGGATTGTTTTTTTATTATTATTTTCCTCCAGCTGTTCATTCCTTATAAACAAAACAGTGCTCAAAACTCGTTCAACAATTTCTAAACTCGAAATCTAATCTAATCAGCCAATTCAAATACGTGTGGCCTTCTCTTCTTCACAGTTGTAGATACTGAAGAAAACCGCGTAAAAAGAACCTCCATCCAATTTGTTTTCACATGAAGAATCAATTTCATAACTTTTTCTTGGCCAGAACTCCGGATCATTTTTTCAACACCACCGGGCTATTTGAAACATAAGATTCTTGATTCGAGTTGTTCGCGCGTGGAATCAATTTCATGATTTTTTTTATAACTTAAGCTATTATTCAGCAACAACTGGGTTAACTAAAAAAATTCCTGATTCAATCTGGATTCAATTTTTTTTTCACATGAAGCATAAATTTCAAAACGATTTCCTCGTCGAGACTCCAGCTTCTTTTCAACACCACAAGGTTATTTGAAAGAGAAAATTCCTTTATTCAACCTTGATTAGATTTTTTCCGCATGATGAATACATGACTTTTTCCAGGCCAGAACTCCTGCTCCGTTTCTTAACCACGAGGTCATTCGAACGACAAGATTCTATTTTTCATCAAAAAATGAAAATGCTGAGAAATTCGGTACCTTGGAACCCTTCAAGAGCCTCGGCATCCCGTAAATGGTCGGGCTTTATTAGAGCGTTATAGGAAAAGAGAGATTATATTTTGCTTGACGAAAGCAGACACACAAAAGCACTGACATAGGCAACACCATCATATAATACAAAGCTAGATTATTTTACCTCATTACACTTATTTTATTCCGTTATTCCCGTATATATGTCCAGATGTGGTCACTCATCCGGACGGGGGTCGCCCGGATCGCGGCCTCCAGCATTACTCCGTCAACCAGCGTTCGATTTCCCTTGGCAACACTGAAGCCATTCCCCGCCCGACCAGTGTTTGGGTGGCTCAACACCGTGTTCAACAAAGTCGACGAGGAACGGGTTAAGGAAGTGGGTCCGGATTTGGCGGCGGCCGAGTGGCTGCTGAGATGCGGCGCCGGCGTGAAATGGTCGGGCAGCTCCAGGCTTACCAAGGACTACAATCACTTGCCCGCGAAAGACGCCGGCGGCAGGATTGAAGCCATAGACGCCACGGAAGCCTGTGTTATGAGTGTAGGGTTCCCGCATTTGCGCGGACTGGAGGTTCGTGGCGGGTTTTGATTGAAACTCGAGTTTACTATTCTACACCCACCCCCCAACGTATGATGGTGTTTCAATATTGTACCTGGGTTGGTTCATAAGTTATGCAAATTTTTGAAAACAGTCAAACCCCGTTAAACCACCACCCTCACCTCCTGCCATATTTCTACCCCAAACAAATCTCCCAAATGTTAAAAGGATGGGGAAACCTCAATAGACTGCCATCCACCAACAATTTTCTGGCCACAAATAGGCACCTGCCTTGTTTTTTTTTACCCCTTTAAACCGCCAATTTGGAGAGAGATTCAATTTTAAAATACAAACAGAATGCAATGGCTGAAAAATCAGAACCAAATGGATGCAATATTTGCTAAAAAATTAAGCAAGAACACTAAGAAAAATGCACAAGAAGTCATACTGTATATTAATGTAAAGGTATTCTTCTTATATCCATCATGCTTTTTCTTAATTTTTTTTCGTCCTGTAGTGATTTTAAAGAGCACCACTACCCTCGATAAACCGCCACCTTTGTTAAACCGCCAAAATCTTGCTGCACAGATGATGGTGGTTTAACGGGATTTGACATCCAACAGAGTTTCAACAATTCAAAAAATTACAGTGAGACCCCCACATGTGGACACCTTGACATGAGGAGAATTCGACATATGGACACTGACTCAACATGAGGACGTTGCATGATAAAATTGCCAATAAATTCCACAAAATTTTTCTTTTATTTGGCTTGATTGCAACAAGCAGATATTTCGAACTGTAAGATTCTTTGTCATTTCTCCCATCAAGAAAAATTCTTTGTCATTTCTCCCATCATTTTCATATCCATTCAGCTAATTAAAAAAAATTACCTACTGCTGCATAGAGGGACTTCTTTTTCTCATTGTGACTTGAATGTCATTTTTGTGGATGCCAACATTTCAATGTGCAGTACAGAGATACACTATTCAATGCTCCAAATGTTTTTATTGAGTTGAAAATTCATTCACTGAATAAAATTGAAGCGGCAAATTTTTTTTCATGGAATTCTGAAGAATATTTCTTCCATAAAACACCAATTAAAAAGTATATAATGTAACTCTATGGGAAAACAAGACTCAACTTCGGGANCACCAATTAAAAAGTATATAATGTAACTCTATGGGAAAACAAGACTCAACTTCGGGACATCCACATCTTTTGGAGTCTCACTGTATTTGTACTTGCATAGTCCAATCATTTGGCTACACTTCAGTGCTGTTCAATTCACTCTCCACTGATTTCAATGCATTTATCCACAATCCAAACAATGCCAAAAAAAAAGGGTTCTGCTGGTTGATTAGGCACCCTGTGACTTCTGGCTGTTCCCGACAGTGAAGAACGACATGAAAGGGTTTTGATTTTGAGGACAAGGGACAGCCACATTTCTGCCATGAAAAATCAGCCTCATCAACTAACGGAACTCGATCTTCGGCACTGCTTTGATCTTTGGATTTATCGCAAGAAGAAATGCATTTAAATCGGCGGAGAGTACGTTGAACAGCATCGAAGTGTTGCCAAATGATGGGCCTATGCGAGTAAAAAGAAATTCTGGGATTGTTGAAACTCTGTTGGTTCAATTTCAAAAAGTTGCAAAACTCATGAACCAACCCTCGTTTTTATTCGAGTACCACGCGCTCCTTTCTCGTCAAATTTGAGAGGTAAAAAGGGTGATGTAGGATTGTAAGTGACAAGCGCGTATACATTTTTCGAAAAGTTTTATAAATTTCAGCGTGCATTACACGTGCTTCTAAGGGGAAATTTTGGACCAAAGTTGAACAAAAGACGTTATTTACATGGAAATACTGTACAGTAAAAGAAAACTAGTTGAATTCAAGATAAATCCATGTCTAAATTAAAATTTGGGTACTTCTATCTTTGGAATATTGTGTTTTGGGAATCCCTCAAAATAAGGTGCGTGTCTCACTAGGCCAACTAGGGGATAGGGTTTTGCCAAAAATGGCAAATGAAAAACCCAGTTGCGCGTCTTGCTCGAGGGCATGCGGTACAGTACTCGAGTAAATACTGTACTGTAAATGTTCTCGGGATAGAAATTGAAACGGCATACCGTATCATTTGAGCTGCAAGACAATTATTTTTCAGAAAAAAATTCTTTGGGACGCGAAAAAAAAATCCAGCCCTGAATGAGACATTCTTGCATATTTTGTTTGTGCAGAAGTTATCCCGGCATCTTTCTGCTCTTATTCACTCAAAATATTGAGCGCCCATCTCACAGATTTTTTGGTGTGGCCTAGCTTTTCCTTCACAATTTCTGTAAGGCCAAAATTCTTGCTTTTCTACCACACAAAATTAGCTTCACCGTGAATTCAAAATGTGCAATAATAATAAAAAATGGCATTTATTCAGTCTTATTTGCGCATGAAAAATCTTGGCTGCGGCAATTTTAGTTGTACAGTAGCATCTCGTCAAGAAACGTTTGGGACCTTGAGAAAAGATTCGTTTAAAATTACATTTAAATTACATTGTGGCTATTCGACAGGGATCGAAACAAATTAGTTGTAAGCATAANAATGGCATTTATTCAGTCTTATTTGCGCATGAAAAATCTTGGCTGCGGCAATTTTAGTTGTACAGTAGCATCTCGTCAAGAAACGTTTGGGACCTTGAGAAAAGATTCGTTTAAAATTACATTTAAATTACATTGTGGCTATTCGACAGGGATCGAAACAAATTAGTTGTAAGCATAAAGTCGTTGGGAGATTTGTTGTAACGAATTATATTGTACTGTATTTCAAAATCTACTTTCTATTAGCTACAGTAAATCCTTGGGCAACTGCCATTATCAATTAGGGTATCCAGAAGTAAACCAAGTACAGTATGTCATAAGCAAATACAGTATTTAGAGAATACAATTTAAGGAATTGAGAACATTTTCAGGGAATGTACCGATCGAGGAGAGTCAAGATTCCAGCTGATCGCTTGTCTCCGCGNGCAAGAAGCTCTTCCAAACACAAAGATACAATTTGATGACGCAGAAAGAAGTAGAGCTTCTAGTCATCGCCGCTGATATTGATTTTATTTCGCTTCGAATTCTCTTGTGGATGTGAATCACGCTCTCAATTTTTTTTTCTCGTAAAACTGTCAATGTTTCAGTCCATTGTCTCAAGTTGATGTGGTATCGGTTGTCATTTTCACATGGCTCATTCAATCTTGAAAAATAATGAAGCAGCTGGGATCTTGAAATTTGTTGCAGTTTTTTAATTTTTATTTTGCTTGCATTTTACAAGCGTTGTAGAAAGGACTACAGGTATGATTTGGGACGTTATTGAGGATCGTTCTCGTGTTCGGACTTCTTGTGGAAAACGAAGGTGAAAATCACTTCGAATGACCCATCATGATCTATAAAGGGTCCCTCAGTGATGAACTGAAGAATAATATTATTTTATAGCTTGAAACAAATCTCATCAATGCCATGATTTTAGTTTTTTTCGGCAATATTCTCGTACTTGCTGTTTTTCCTTTTTAAATCAACGAATGAACATGACTGAGCTCCCGGTTGGAATCCTGAAAATTAGCATAGAGAAAATAATGCATGACCGATTTCCTCCAATGGATACCACTTTTTTTTGGCATGGTTTTGGAATGCATTTAAAAATATGAATGGTGCTTTTTTTAAACTCGGACTACTTGAAGTTGATTTTCAACGTGTTTTGTAATTTCATAACCCTGGCAGTATTATTCCTGGTGGAAAATGCGTCAATTTCATTCAATTTATCAAATCCACGCCATTTTCAAGAACAGTACCAATTTTTTGAAAGAAATTGAAATTTCGATCAAGTAGAACAATGGATAATTTTACTTTTTAATGAGTTGTCACAGTCGTACTAACTTCCGCTCACATGAAATTTCTATAGAGCCCAACATGAACCCCTTTCGGTAATAATAGAATCCAAGAATGACAGTCTAGTAGAACGAAGTTATGTTCGACCAGGACCTCCATTAATTTAATATCGCCCATCGCTTTGTGGAGATCACAGATATGTAGTATTTTTCCAAGGACTTTGATTGCATTTCAATTTCAAACTCACTTTAAAAAGCTTTTCAATCTAAACAAAAATTAATTCAAAATACAGTATTAACCTTGAAAGAGAAACTACATCCTCTATTGAAATTTTCAATGTAGCCTGTGGAATAGGTCGCCGAAGAGCTGCTAGTTACAAATCGAATTTCTGAGCCGCCTGAGGAAAAATTAAAAACAAGGGAATATTGGGAGCACAAGACGAGTTCCTTCAAGACCCTGATGATGAATTTGAATAGCCTCAAGACCAAAATGAAAATATTGAAAACATCAAAATGAAGATATTGCAGCTGAAGTTATCCAGAATATGAATAAGACTATTTCTTTGAAAAGTTGGAAAATCCTTACATTTGCAAGGTTGGGTTAAACTAAGACAGAGACAGGAAAACACTTGCATTTTCTTACTCATTTTGGAAAACCCAAAAACATCCATAACATAAATTGGTAAGAACGCAAGTGGCACCTTTTTGCGGGGATCTCGATTATACTTGATTTCACTTGCTGGTTCGTGAAATCAAATTCATTTTCAAGAAAATTCAATGACTTTAATTCGATGTCACATTTTCCAACACCATGCTTCTGAAAAAAGTGTAGTTTGACACTTTATTACTTTTTCGAATACCCAGGAAAACTCAAAAATTTACCCCAATGTCGGAGATCCACAAACATCAATTTTTTTTAAATGTCTTCATTTTCAAAAATGAAGCAATACTGTTTTCAGAGAATTTCTTCAGATCTCGCGGAAAAACCCTGACGCTTCTTTAAGCTGAAGAGATTAAAAAATGGCCTCAATTTAGTGTTTCTCTTCTCTATGGAGTCTATACTGTACTTATCTAAAAGTTAACACGAAAACTAGAATGGCTTCATTATTGCCACCAGCTTCAGCTACTTCAGCCCAGATTCCAAGACAAGGATGCTGCTCAATTTGTTACTTGTTCCGTTTCTTCTCATTTTCTTGATCAGTGAAGGTCAGTTTTTGATTCCCGAATTCCGGAGAAATTCAATACAGTTGAATCTGCACACGTCGAATACAGTACTGTACCTCCTCATTTCGAATTTTTTCCTTGTTCCTGCCTGAATTACCTTAGCAACAATGCATTAATAACCTCCGTAACTTGAAGGTTCTCCCCCGTAAACCTCCTAAACTCATATTTCCTGGATGCCTTTCGCGCTATTATTTTATTGACGCATGAAAAAGAAAAGCAATAAAAATTCAACTTCATGCATTCTGAAGGACCACTTGCGTGAATTAACCCTTGCCTCCATCTTCAGCATCCCATCAACTCATTCAAAAAGCAATTTAAGATCCAGAATATCACCATTCCGAAATCTTCTAATTATTCTTTCTTTCCCCTCAACAAAAATGCTTGTTTTTCCAACTCGAATTTGTCTGCTGGTCCTCTGAAGTTCGACTTACAAAGGTTCAACTGTACCAAAATTGCTAGAAAAAGGCCAATTCATTATATATTTAGGTAAGGGTGATGAATGCCACACGTTGCACAAGGGCCAGTGTTTGGAGTGGGCCACAAATCGGTGTCTCGGAGGCTGGGTAAAAGGGAAAGGGTGCCCTGGGTCGCAAAGATGCTGTTTACCCTGTGATGACTTCTGTGAGTTTGTTTTCTCTTCGGCGAAGCGAAATAAGAAGGTGATGAAATTGGTTTAAAAAACCCTTCATCACCAGGCAAAACGGTCAACATTGCTGGAGAAATCAGAGATGACATGCCTTGCGCTTTTACGAGAATTAACGGAACTTGCCAAAACCCAACGAATTTTTGCGACGGAGTTTACGAAATTAGCGCTCTTTTGTGCGGCGAGGTGGACACGAAAACTAGGGCTTGTTGCTACTCTTCCAGCAAAGGTAAGACTAGAATCTTTTCCGTCCTTCTGTGATTCACAATTACATTTTTTTTAATCCCATTAAAAATGTAAATTGAAATTCTTTCATATTTTTCCACATGCAATTTTTTCTGGACTGAAACATCAACATTTTCAGGAAATGCTTCTCTGCGTCTTGATTTCTTGGGTGAGCTTTTCTTTTCGAGTTTCCCGGTGAAATTTTCGCTGAAAGTTGAATCATATTCTAGCATGGACATTGATCTTATTCTCCGCATTTGTGGCTTACTGAATGCCGGCCTTGGGGGAGGACTCCGGAAACTGTGAACCAGGAAACACATTTTTAAAATATTTTCTAGCCCAGTTTCAGGAAATACACATGTTTTTTTTTAACGCTCGGATAAGAGAAGAGCAGTTTCCTGCATTCGTGTCCAGCAACGATAAGGATATGGTATAACGCTGCGTAAGAAAGATTCCCAACACAATTTTCTTGGGTTCAGTTTTAGACTGTACTTAATATTGTTTGAGTGAGAAACGCTTCGCCGAAGAAATGGGTCCAGTTTTCATTTTGCTCCTGGTTTTCAGCTGCTACAATTTTCCGGCAGGTATGTTTATAATTTTTTATTTAAATAACAAACACGTTTGAATCGGAATCTTCTTTGATTGCCTAGGCGTAGAGAGCAATGAAGAAATTGCCTGCGAAGTAAATGGGGGTAAATGCGTTTTGCTGTCGGCTACTTGTGACGGAATAACATTGACAGGTGACATGTGCGGAAAAAGCAAGGCCAAAATCTGTTGCCAACCAGGTTAGATTTTTTGAAACTATGTAACAGTGAGCCTAAAAAAAAATATATAAAAAATATTTGAATTTCCGGAAGAGGGTTCGGGGCATCGTCATTATTATTAAGGTACTTCTTAGGTGATCATGATAAACATTTCACGGAGAACCCTCATTCCGGAACTGATTCAATAGGTTCCGGAAGCGCTCACGCGAGCAATACATCCACACGGATCTTCTGTGAGTCACAATTATTATTTTTTAATCCCATTAAAAATTTAAATTGAAATTCTTTCATATTTTTCCACAGGTAATTATTTGACCTTTTTGTTCACCACAATTGCAGTCGCGATGTCTTGGAAAATGACGTGAATTTTGTTTTCAACTTGATGGTGAAATCACTCCATCATTGAATTGCATGCCTGCCAAAGTGGGAAAGATATATTTTCCATTTCTTTTGAACAGTGCAGTATCTAAATAAATCCGCAACACTCTGACGTCTTTCAATTCCATTCGGGGTTCACTCGTTGAAATGAAAGCTTATACATATTGTTGCACAGCTAATTAATTTCAACTGGCGTCCAATGGTATCAAAAAATTGTAACCTGAATTTCTATCCATATAAGCGGAAATAATTGAGGTTGGCAAACACCCGATGAAACTATTTTAAGACTTCAGCTCCTTTAATGTCCAATAAGTCGTTCGCCCTATTTTTACAATCCATTGTACAAAACTATTAATTAAATTTTCTGCAAAAGCACCACCATTTTCACCGCCAAAATAAAAAAGATGAAGCCCAGCTTTCTTGCGTTGGATGAAAGGCGAAAATTAAGGGGAAGAAGCTCTGATTTAGATCAACACCCACAGACACATAATCAAGCATGAGTTTCAGCTGCGTATTTTTTTCGCGGAAATTCCAGACGAATAAAAACTAGTCTGACTTTACCAACCTACACGAATTATCATTTTTGGCACACATATGTAGACTATAACTCCAGATGATTGGCCTGCTGACCGTGAGCGACGGAAATTATAAAGCAGCATCACAAGCAAGTACAGTATTCAAATTAGCACAAGCAGTGGTAACATATCTACGAATACATTAAAAAGAGAAGCATAAATGCAAACACGGCCCAGTACTCCGAAGTTTGCTCTATTTTTCATCGAAAGGAAGAAATCACCCGAATAAATTGGAGTTCAATACCAAAATCTCAACAAGGTAAATGTTCATGATTCGAAGTGCAACCCTAAGAAAGGCTGCAGATTTGTTACTGCAATCCCTACAAAGTGAAAGCATCACAGTTGGGAGATTTTTTGACAAGAGGAAAGCTGAAAAAATGAAACTTTACAAATGAGCGTGCAAAAAAGATGACCGAAGCAAAATAGTGAAAACCTGAAAAAATGGAGGAATTCCATCATGGACTTCCGATCCAACACATATCGGAAAGACGAAAGCGATGTGCACACGGAGATTCATAATGAAGTGAGACATAAGATAGTAAATGTTACTGATAACACGTAATTCAAATCAGAATCCCGACGAAATTTGGAATGCTTCGAACAGAGAGACATTTGTCAAATGCTAGAAATGGAGTTCCAAGACCTCTTCTCCCGTTCCTGTACTCGAAAACATGAACGACACCCCGAAGCATTTCCGGGGTTCTAGCAATACTCCGGAATGAGAAAAGTTTCCACCCGTAACAAGTACCACTGAGGTTTTTCTTTTGATAAAAAAAATAAATTTTCATTCATTAATTTGTAGGAAGAAACGCGCCATTTCTTATTTCCCTTAATTCCTCTTTCATCTCCACGTTTAGCGTATCGACAACAATATTTTTTCCACTGAGAAATGCATTCTCAACCTCTTTTGGGAAAATCAATCAAAATTTTTTATACCACCTCCACCTCAGCATCCAAAATTGGAGATCCAATTACAAAACGTGAGTTTATCAAACGCTCACTAGAAAGCTCAAATCATCACAGAATAATGCCCAAATAATTGAAAACCCGCGGCAGTTCTGCGCAGACAACGTTGAAATCGGACCGACGTCGATATCAAACTGATGAGACTCGTGAGCTACAAGGAAGATAATTCCAGTCGGAAGGGACCTCTAATAATTTTTTTTTCGAGTAGGTCAGAATCCCAGATCTGTACAAAATCCGAGATCTGGGATTCTGTACCAGAATGCCAGATTGTGAACAACAAATCCTGACATACCCCATAATGGTCGAGGTTCTGGGATTTCTTTTTGGATTTAATTTTTTTTTTTTTTCAATTTTTTGCATGATGATCAGTGAAAACTTTCCAGTTGTAGCCGGAGTTCTACACCCATGGCACAGGGTGCTGGAAATTTGTTAGGTCAGCTGAAAATTTGAAATTTTGTTCCGTTTTACTCATTATCTGTTCCGAATTTTAGATAAGGGTTAAAAAATTATTTCTTTGGACAATCTGAAAAATTGGCATCACCCTGTGACATGGGCGGAGAACTCTGGCTGTACCTGGAAAGTTTTCACTAATCGAGCAGTAAATTGAAAAAGTTTTTTAAAATCCGGAAAAAAATCCCGGAACCTCAGAACATCATGGGCAGTGTCATGACTTTTTTTTTTATACAATCACAGCTACTCGAGAAATATCAGAGGTCACGTCTAGCTGAGACAACCCTCATATTTACAGCAGTGTTCAAGAACGCGAAGCCAAATGCAGGGCTTCTAAATCCACCAACCAACTACGATCCGGGAACATGCTGTAGAATGTGGCCAAGTAGCATTGTGACGGGCTGATTTTGAATCGATCGAGATCTTGCGCAGAATTCACATCCAGAGCAGATTTCCAGCGCAGAAAAGCCACTCGAGGACACGTCTTGACGAATGAAACCGGAAGACCAGCCACTTCCTCGGGACTGACGACAACTTCGATGCCTTCGTCTATGAGATACACCTGCACAAAAAAAATAAAGCTCATCTACCTGTGAAACAATACTCACAGTAACGTGATACACGTGGACTCTCTTCAACGAAATTCAAGAAAACAAAAAACACCTGTCGAGAGCCCCTTCAAAATGGGGAAGAAACCCTCCGCGACCTCAAAAAAAATCGGTACGCAAAGAAAATCGTTTTAGATAAGTTTGTTGCAGAGAGTATACTTGTAATTATATCTCACTTCTATTTTCAGCCGCTTATACTGCACCGGGAATCCCACGATCTCGGCTCGCTGCCATCGGCCTTCATATTTGGCCAAAACACTCATTTTTAACTCCATCAGAGGGTCTGGCAGGAACTTGACTTGAACGATTTCCCTAATATAAATAATTTCAGAGCGAAAAAAAAAAGTAATCATCGATAAAAAATGCAAGCGTTAGAACAGAGAGATGAAAAATCGATTCTCACTCGGAAGTGAACGGCGGGATCCAGTCAAGAACTTCAACTTTGAAATGCGTCGGGGAATTCCCGGAAATCACTTTCACGTTTTGCCGCGACTTCGCAAAATTAGGAAACATACCCGGGCCACAAACTCCCATCTTCCTCGCTCCGAGTTTCCATTTCGTCCGCAATTCCTTGAAATCGAAAGAAAAAGGGACAAGAAAAGCATGAACAGAAACGTTTCATCCATGTCGAACATCTCGCTCGTGCCAAAACTGCTTCAAGTCCTTTGGTCAAAATTAAAAAAGGCGAGTACCGGAAGCCCAATAAGATTTGGAACTATGCATTGAGAAAATTTCAATTGCGTTAAGCAAATCGAGTGAAAAAGATGCAGAAGTGCACTAAAATTTGTTGCTTATACGAGGGCATTTCCGGAAGTTCTTGGACTTGGCCTTGTAATCCAGCCCTAGTCATCGAAAAATGGCAATGCATTCCTGCTGTCCTAAACTCCTAAAGGACCACTGAAATTTCTTCCTTCAGAAGAAATCGATCACGAATTCATCACCGCACACATACAGTGAGACCCCCACATGCGGACACCTCGGCCTGCGGACAATTCGACATAGGGACACTTATTTTATCATAAAAATTAATAATAAAATAGCATAAGAGCGCTTTGATGAGTGGAAATTTTTTTTCCTAAAATCGTGTGATTTCGTCTGAACATATTTACGCAAATCTGAGACTAATTCCGAACGCTTTCTCCCACTCAACATCTTCCAACCACAAAGAAAATTGCAATAAATATTAAAATTGAATGCCCAACGTGGAAAATAAATTTGTATCGAAATCTTCTCGTAACAGTCTTCTTAAAAAATCCCGATTAACACAATATTTTTGGCTCATTTCATTTGATATCAAACAAAAATAGAGTATACTGAGGCCTTCATCTTAATTTTCTTCTCAAGCAATGAGCATTGCCACCTAAATATTGGCACACGCTTATGTTCACGATGTACCACTTCGTGTTCTTCATTTGCGTGCGAATTAATTTTTAGAGGCGCATAAAAACGAATTTCGTCTTGAAATACGACCGTGTTCTTTTATAACTGGGTTAATGCGGGTGTGTGAGTAAGAAAAACGTCTATTAACTGTGTGGATTGAATATAATAGGGTCATGCTTCGCTTAAGCTTCCATCTGAAAGCAGAATAGAGTTGTACTCCTCGACAATATTTCTAGCATAAATGGATATCATATTTATAGACTAGACTAGAGGAAGAAGTCACGTTAACTAAACTACGAGACAGAAGCTTATACATCGTTCCTCAACTGTTCCTTCACCCACATCGTACGAACGCGGCGAAGAGCGGAAACGCTTCCATCTTCGTACAACATCTTTGTTGCGGACTCGTTTGACTTGTAAATAAGACAGTTGTAACTCAAAATGAAGAAACACAAAAACAAATAAAACACACACCCAAGAACACAACGGAATTTTGAATAATTTTCTTTCCCAAATTCTGCACCACAATAAAGCGAAGAACGAGTTTACGACTATATTGTGAACAAAATGACTTTCGAACCTCAGAACAAAAACGCAGCCACAAAGCTCCGAACAAAGGAGACGAAAGGCGCCACCTGGAGAAGGCGCGCGCATTTGCACTTGGAGCGCCTTCTCCAGGTGTCGCCTTTGCTGTGTTGTGGTCATTAACTCTAATTACTCTAATTAAACTAGTACATAAAACACCAATTGAAAATTATACAATGTAAGTCTAAGGGAAAATGAGACTCGACTTAGGGACACTCTTGATGCACCAATTACGTCCGCATCTCGGGGTCTCACTTACTTAATTAAACGGGCAAAACAGTGCAGCAAAATTACGCAACTGAACTCACCGCCAACTGCTTTTCCACATCGTTCTCTTGTAACCATGAGGGTTTTTCTTCAGGAAAATACAGGTTCTGCGGGTCAGCCTTTTCCTCTCGATTTGGAATAGCTTTTTCGTTTCCACGGAAGGTAAGCTGATCATTCTTCATCACAAACCGCGGAAGCATGGACAGGAGTTGAAAAATATTGTCGTAGTATGGAGCGGATTCCAAAACTTTCACACACATTTCCTTGATGAAAACATCCAACGGAACTGAACCATCCGGACGTTTCGACAAATAGCGCACGATTTCGTTTTCAACTGGCAAAAATGCATCCTTTCTCGACTGAGTGGCATTTTTGTAGTTCGCGTAGACATCTTTCGTGGATCCTGATATTTTGCTGTCTTTGACTGCTGAATCTTTTAGAATCATCTTGCGAACTTCCCGACCAGCTTCTGGCAACCGATCGACTTTCGGCGTGTAACAGAACTGATTCCGAACGCGTTCCCATGTGAAACATTCAGAGTAGCTCATCAACAGATCATCCAAACTACGAAACCTGTAAAGTTAAATCAATCAGCATTTTGATAGTGTATCACGTTTCACTGGCATCAAGATTCAACCGGACATTTACGCAGGCAGAATTTAAAATTACATCTGCTCGAATTCCATAAATGAAATGATACGAACACGGCCAAATTTCTGGAAAAATATTATAGGATTCGATCGGAAGTTTTGCAAACTACCAAAAATGCATTGTACAAGACTAAAAAATATATTTATCATCTTTAGTTTCTTCTAATTCAAATAAAATTTAATAAGGAGTAGCAATGATGACTGCAGAACTTCACATGACACCATTTTCTCACGAGTATCCTTCAGAAGAAGGCGATCTTCCCATAACTTTGTTCCAAATCCTCTAGATCAGTGTTCCCCAACCTTTTTAGTCCCGTGGACCAGCAAATTTCCACAAAATTTTCTGCAAACCAGCAAAGTTTCATAACATTTTCTGTGGACCAGTAAATTCTCATAAAATGTTTGCATGCTCAAAAAAGTGTTGCTTGAAAGACATCTTGAATGGCAGGTATTGTATATGAAAAGCTTCTGCTAGTTTTCGCAAAATTAATTCAGGAACCCATGAAGCAGCTATAGGGGAACGTCTTCAAAAACTGGAAAGGTGGGCTTGACGAAAGGTTTTTCAGACTCAAAAATTAAAATAATTTATTAAATCAGGTAAAAATTTGTCTGAAGTACAGTATTACTAGGAGAAAAGACAAGATGTATTAAACCTGAGATAATTTCAACTGCCATTGTCTTGCCAAAATTAACAATAAAGATACTGTAACGTCCTTCATTGCTACTTGAGAAAAATGCATTAGCCTGGAGAAACTGCCCGCGGACCGGCGAAAAACTTCTGCAGACCGGCGCCGGCCCGCGGGTTGAAGAACACTCCTCTAAATTTCTCCAACCCTGTCTTGAAATTTGAGGTTATTCCCTTCGCCCTTCACGTTGGAAATCGATTACGAAAAAACTAGCGCCCGAAAAATTACCGGACCGTCTAGGAGAAATTATGTCATGAGAGGCTTCATTCCTCAACACGTGTTTATAGATTTTCCAGAATAATTCTCAGTTAAGAAATCATCCGAAGATTCAAATAAAATGAACACATGCACCGTTTCCTCTTTAAAATACTGTATTACCAAAGCCACCCTCATTTAGGGTTCGAAAATTTGCTCATTTATAAACATCATGCTTTGGTGCTATGTTCATTATTTTTTTCATGGGATTAAAATACGTTTTTTTTTACTTTTTTTTTGCTTTTGACGAGGAGAATCCCGATTTTGAAGAACTTTTCCAAGACTTTCGGAAAACCCCTCGTACTCTCCAGTAAATATCGATACGTAATTCCTTGAAATTTCGAGGTTGAAATTTACATTTAAATTTTAGAATATACATAACTGAATATAGTTCTTCCAGACGTTGAATGAACATAAATTCGTGTTTGTAAGAAGAATTTCAGCTTGCATTCGGCTCATGCAATGAACTCTTCGCTTTTTCATTTCGTCATTAAAAAAATGTCATCAAATCTCGTACGAAATCTTGAAATTATCCTTCGTAGCAGAGTTACCAGAGGACCTGTTACCGTATACTTCAGGAGAAATGCAGGGGAAAAACTCTAAGGTAAAATAATGCTGAGATGCACCAAGTTCAACGACTGAAGAAAAAATCCTTTATACCTTCCATGCGATCCTAAAAGCGAAGGATTGATATCCTTCCCAGTTAGTTTGCGATATTCTTTGCGAATCGCGTCCGCAGTCAGTGGTGAGTCATGTGCACCGGCAACTGCCAAGAAGGACTGTCCAAGTTCAGCATAATCCTCGAACGACATGATTCGTTCATCGGAATGCAAAAAAAGGCTTGACAACGCGAGGATGGATGTTCAGGCAAGCAGCTCAACGGTAACGCGCACTTGGTTCATCGTGATTCGCGCGGAGGCTTTTGAACTTCTGGTGAAGATCACGAGAAGAAATACATCCAAAATCAAAAAATCGACACAGGGAATCATCATTCGTAATTCAAAAATTCTATGCCCCACAATGCTTCACATCCGAAGTCTCCTTGAGCCGCTGAACAGCTGACTCAGCCGCAGAATGATTTCTTTCGAATAACACTCCCAACACCCTGCTGAAGTCTTCCAAGTATTCCTGCACAACTTTCGGGTCGTCGAACACGGCCAAGGTTTCCACGTTTTTCAGACTGGCGTCCGTCCAATTCATGCTTCCCGTAACTACTACTGCGTCATCAATAATGGCGTACTTGTGATGCATTTGACCCATTCCAGAAGCGCGTCGTTCGTCGGAATCCGTGGGAGTTGGCATGCTGATCACGTCCACACCCTCTTTCATGAGTTGCACGAGAAAATCTTTACCCGACAATGCCGAAATTGAACCACAGCGCACAAACGTCACTTCCACTCCGATTCGACGCAGTTTCTTCAATAGCTTCACCAACAGACCGTCGTTCGCGTTGTACATACAAATTTTAAGGCTCACTTTCGCCGATTCCAGGAGGCAAACGAGCAAGTGAAGATCATCGTCAACGGGGTTCAGTCGAGTTTTTGGCACACGATCTTCGACGTAGTCTGACGCGATATCGATACTGGCAGCTGATGCAGGCATGAATAGTACGCGGCGTAGGTCCAAAAGACCTTTTATAGAGAGATCGCGGTCGTTTTCGTTCGCGTCTCTGCTCGGAATATTCTCTTGCATCATATCAGCTTCCGAAGAGCACATAGTTACATTCTGCGACTGAGAAAATCCATACTACGATGTAGAAGCGTCACTTGACAACACAAGGAGAAGCTGAACTACCTCTACTCTACGCTGAAGTACGACACGTCTATAAAAAATTACTAACGATAGCAATAAACAGAACAAACTTCAATGCATCGTTCATCAGGTGATTATTATCAAACGCACGCGACAGTCATTCAGCTTCAGCAATTCCCTCTCCTCGATTGAGCACAATACGTTCTTTAGCACAAATCAATTACAAATGGTCAATTGCAAAATACATTTCAATAAGAAACGTATCAAACACGCACGCGGTAGGAATTATACTCGCCGAAAATACACCAGAAGAAATTCGAATCACAGTTGACCCACAGGATCAGATCAACCATCCTTCGCTTTTTTCGCAGATTCTTTTCCAGGAGTCGACGATTTCGGTCGCTTCTTGCCGCGAGGAGAGCTTGTGGATGTCCATTCCGGTAAATCATCTAATTCATTTAAAAAATTCGAGCATTAATCGGCAATCCAAAGGTGATAGGAAAAAATGATAGATTTGTCGAACTTGAGATTCATGCAACGAGACGGTCACTAACCTCGAATGGCACAAACAACAGCGTCGGCGTTCAAGTCTCTCACGAAGAACTCCAACCAAAGCTCTTGTTTCTCTGATAACGTGTCACCAGGGCCCTTTACTTCCACAATCTTGTATTTCTGTGTGATGAGTGCGAACGCACTTATCCTGATCTTTTCATTTTTGCAAAAGGTGTTTCACAACTCACGTCATTCATCGTAGACCACAGAAGCAAATCCGGAAGACCACTACGCGTAAAACGGTAATGCTTCGCCAGCCGCCCACAAACACCAGCTACAATTTTCGACCCAAGGGTTCGCACCATACCCTAAAACGAGGAATAACTTCCGCATTCAGCACACGCACGCATTTTAAAAGCGAACAACTTTCCAAGTTACGCTGCTAGACAGAAGTCCTGTACAGAAAAAAAAAGTTCGTATTGCACTGAGAACACGAACTACATATGCCTCATTATGAAAAACGTTTTGCTCCCGGAGAACACGCTGCCGGGGAGAAAACGCCACTAACATAGTAAACTATTTGTTATGATTTCGATAATAACGCAGGAAATTTAAAAATAATCAAAAATTCATGGCAATACCAGAGCATCATTAATTTATGCACGGATTGGCACTGATGCAAAGGTGAGGCACTCAGTGTTCGTGAAATTCATTTCAAAATGATGTATCTTCACATAAGCTTCACACTTATTCTTTCTGCAACGTCTTCGGTATTCAAAAGAAAATGCTACAAATTCTAATAAAAAATGGTCTAGAAAAATGGTTGATTAAAAATGTGTAAAATTCGAATTCGGCTCAAGATTATTCAAAAAGGCAATGATTTTCTCCTGGTTTCCCGGGAGAAAAAAAATTTCAACAAACCTCAAAGAAGTCGAAATCCTCACGAAAGAGGTTCCAGGAAACTAATGACTGCGTTTTCTTCTCTAAATGCTCCTCCCAAATGGAATGTGCCCGATCAAGGACACCGTCGAAATCGCTGTCAATTTCTTCCAATCTATTGTCAATCTCACTTTTGCGGCGAGCATAAAATTCGCTTGAATTCAAATCACTCGGAACGCTTTGGAAATTTGTCAGAAATGCATCCGGCAACGATTTATAAATGATATCCCAGAAAAGCAATCCAAACATTCCGCCCCATGTGCTACCTTCGCCGTGTATTCCTGAAGATTGAGAAGAAAAAAAAAAAAACGCGTACATGAAAGGAGAAAATCCATATGACACTTCTCCCAAAATTAAACTCACCATGTTCATATCCAAGGGTTTTGTAGTACTCGATCGCCACTTCTTCCACCGAACAATAATTGTGCACCATGCTTCCGTCATCATCATAGCTACGGAAAATGTACGTCGATTTCTTCCCAGCAGCACTAAGATATAAAATACATGGATGAAATACTGTATGACCATTTCCTACACATGACCCTTTCAAAAATCCTAACGCGATTACTTCTTTGAATGTACATAAAGGACGAGGGTAAACAAGAAAAACTACTTAACCATGTTAAGCCCACGAAAAACCTAGTCTTAGCCAAGATCGGATTGAGACAATATATTTCAGAAAGCACAAGAATTCAGAAATCCATTTCATTTCTTAAATTCAGAGCATATCCCTCACCCTTCAATCTTTCGACACGAAACCGTTTCCGTCATCCAGCTGGGATTCGCCCACCGTATTTCTCCAGCTGCATTGATCTTCTTTCGCCATTCCAAGCACTTGGCAGAAGCATTTGTATCAGGCAATACCAAGACGTCGTCCACGCCATCGTCATCCGCACTCAATGCCACTTGCGGTTGAGATTTTCGTCCCCGTCCCCTTCCTCTACCTCTACCCCGGGTATTACCACCGCGTCGCTTTGTATTACGTTGAGATAACCGTTGGTTTTCGAGGGCTTCCAATTTCCGCAGTAGTTTTGTTGCGCGATTCTGAATGGCCAAGCGCCTTGCGAAACGAACTTCTGGGTCCTTCAGAGCATCTGCGAGAGCGTCGATTGCCTTTAAAATGCAAAAAATGCCATCAAGTTTTTTTTTTTAACCTTCCCTTCGATTGATAATCTTTGAGAAATCCAGAACGATGATCAGTTTGAGTCGCGGAAAAACGTTCACAAACGAGGGTCTATTAAAAGAACAGTATGATCGCTAAAAGCTATTACTGTATTGGCAGAAAAAAGAACTGCGCAGAATGTCAGCACCCCTGTCAAATTAAATCCATGAAAAAATTCCAGGTACTGTAGTTCACAAATTAGCAGTTCCATACACGGTCGTTTTTCCTAATCAATGTTAATTACATTAGGAAGAAAATGGCGATGCAACAGCTATCAATAAGTTACGATGACTCATCGATTTGCCGTCGTTATATTTGGTTCAATACTGGCAATCGCGGTTAAATTTAAAATCAAGGTGAAGTACCGTACTTACATGAATAAAACTAGGAGGTGTTTAAATTTTCATTTATATGCAATTAGTATTAATACGCGACGATATCAAGAAATCTTTCTGTTGGCAGTCCACAAAACGATCGAGCACTTATTCTCTTCAGTTCTTCTGGAATGGAAGTTGGAATACTAAAGAATTGGTCAGCTGTTAGCACTTCAAGATACATGATTCAATACCTGAAGGGGAAGAGCTAGGGTTCTGTGACACCTTTTCCTTTTCTCTGGAAAAAAAATGTAGTCAGAAATTTTCAAATCTGGGAAAATCACTTGGTGCTTACCGCATATTCACCTATCAATAAAATTTTAATTTTGTACATGAAAAATCTTGGGGGAGCCTCATATTCGAGGGGTGCTTACGTTTGCGTAAATGGGGTGAATTGGTCAACGATCAAACAATTCTATGATAAAAAAAACGCAGATTCCTGAAAATTGTAAAGCAATGGTATTCTCAAAAGAAAAAAATTTTGAAGAACGAAACAAAACTAACACTTTCAGCTTCTTTCATATGAACATGAAGATCCAAGGCGAGGCGGTCGTGCCAACGACCACGATAATCGGGCAAAAACAGACTCTGGCTCAAAAGAAGCTTCAAAACGTCAACGGCGTCACGATGCATTCCAAGCTTTTCCAGTGCATCCGCACAAGTCGTCAGCGACGACGCCAACACGGAACCCTCATGATATCTCCTCAAAAACGACGGCAAACTCTCCGCAAACTCTTTGGCCTCATCATTGAGCAACAAAGAGCGGAAGTCTTCCATCATCTGAGGGCAGAGCTTTTTGATTCTGTCGTAATCTTGTTCCATGAATTTACAGTAGACTTCTTCCCGACGAGCGTGAGCCTTGGAATATCGCACAAAGTCTTCTCGACTCCGAAATACTTTCGTCTTCCGATCCGCTGTCGAAACTGGGTAACAAACGTTGGACCAATCCACTTGCCGCATTCGAAGAAGTTGAGCTTTGACCAAAGAAGCATCTTCTTGTCCGTCGGAGTAAAAGTCCGGAGGGCAATAAAGCAGGAAAACGCTTCTGAACACGTCACACGCCAAAGCATTCACCTTGTACCGAACGCCAAGTAACTCAAGAACCCTTCAGTAATCAAGTGGAATGTTTTAAAACCTCCCAAACGAAAACTTTTCGAAATATCATTACACAGGATTGCGCAAAAGTTAGACGCTTACACGCAATCTAGATGTTCGTAGAAAATCTTTCCACCACAAAAACAAATTTCAATGATTAAAATAGCTTTTCTTCAAGAAAAAATACGACAATATATATAATGCCTCGTTTCTCATACAGGTGAACTCTCCGCAACGAAATTCAAGGAATCATAAAAAATTCGTCGGGGAGAAAATCAACTATTATAAGAAACGAGGTATTAAATATATTTTCATGCTTGCTTCTTGAAAAAAATACTTTAAACTACGAAATTTATTCTCAAGGGTACAGAGATGTTCAACGAACATCTCGATTTACCCTTATAACATGGGGATTCTCACCCAAAAAAATCTAGTTTAGAGAAAGTCCACCCGTAGAATTTTTTTCTGATGACCTGTTCATAAGAATGTATGAAAAGTGGATTCAAATTTGAAAAACATTGAAGGGAGCCTTTAATCACAGCTTGTCATCACAATTTATAGAGTATTTTAAAGTGAAATATCATACCACATTGGTGCACTTATAGATTCCTTAATTTGGCAACGAAATAAAAGATTGATCAGCTTAATGTGATGAATCGATGAACGTCTTAGAATCAATGGCCTTTCATTCTTGCAAAAATACGACACTATACTACACATAACAACGACGTCGAAGTAAGGTTGGATCAAGTAAATTTCAATGGACAGAAAATGAAGTCCATCAGAAACGAAAAGAAAATTCGCAGCTTACTTTTTCAAAGCTATATTCAAGCCGTTGCTGGATCCGAAGATGCCTTGCTTGAATGATTGGACGTGCTTCAACAACGCCTCAACGTTTTTCTCCTTAGAACCGGCCGGTTTAACTTTCATATGCAAGCAGAGTGTCTTGGCTTCACTCGCAGGAAGAACATCCATAAGTTCGAGCAATGACTCAAAAGTTCCGTCATGCGATGGGCCTTAAAGAAAAAAAAAAAAAACAAAGGTTTCGACAAACGTTTAAGAAAAGAAACTTCGGAGTTTTTGAACTCACCGGTTAGAATCAACTTGCGCAAAGCGAGATCTTCAAATACGGGAAGTAAATCATCAGCAATGTCGGCATATTTCACATCCACAGGATTGTGCCACGTCCACTTGCGTTCAAATAAACGCACGAATAGTTTCCGGGAACTTAGTTTGGCCATTCGAAAATTTTCTATGATCGTCAATTCGTCATCGGCGAAAAGATCCGAGTGCGATGATGCGTTTTCTTCCGAAAAAACAGTGTTCAGAACTTCTTGGAATGGTCGCAAGTAAATTCCAACTTCGTGCCGAAATCTGTTGGGCGAGGGTTCCTCCAAAACCACAGATACGAATGCTTGCGGCATAAACAGCAAATTTTTCTTCGCTCCGTCCACTAAATCGGATGATTTTCGTTTCTTGAAACTTTTCCTCGAAGTCGAGAAAGCTTTCCTTATATCTGGACTGTTCTTCAGAGCGACTGGCACACTTCTGGAAACGCTGTACGAGCTTATGCTCCTTCTCACTCTGGGTGACAATTGCGATTTGTGACGAGATACTGAGACTGGTGTAGAAGCGAATCCGGTACTTCTGTACTCCGAAAACTCGGTTATTCGTACATCATAGACGTCCGAGGATTGTGAAGCTTCAGAAACATCACCTGAAATGAATCGAAAGCAATGAAATTCAGAAATTTGTGAACTGAAAAGATATACAGCATCGAAATAGAGTAAGCCTCATGAGAATGGTAGAGAGATATGGAGCGTTGATCATGCGATATTATTTTTTCATCAACAGCTACGTGCTCTTTTCAAGAAACTTTGTTTCACGGTCCAGGGTGACTGTGACCCTTTCTGAAAAATTCATTAATATTTAATTCGAGGTTACCAAGTACGATTTCATTTATGATAGGAAATCCATCCGCATTGAGATAAAATAATTTTTATTCAAATCGAAATTTCGTTGAATACTGGACTACCTTCACCATGGAAAAAAATTGTATTTAGGCCACGCATTTTCCTCCCGAATACAACACTAAAAAACTAAAATGCGGTCTAGACTAGGCCATCATCACGAAAATGGGACGCCAACAGAGGAAAAACTAATACGAACTCGCCAAGAGAACACACGCGGGTGATTTCCCGCCATTTCTTCTTTTCCACATTATACAGCACGGCAATTCATGAATTTATGCTCAAGCCCCAATAATCACACTGTGAATTTTTTTTTTCCAGATTTCACACACAAAATTGCGTTTGACGAAAGCATTACCCGCGTTCTCCGCAGAAAATTTCGGAATTTTCCACGTCCAACGCAAATTTCACATCACACTTGGCTGTCCAAAATCAGAGTGAGGACTACTTTTCCAGGAAGAAGAGATTACGATGCCCACTCAGTTCCGTCATTATGATCTCAGGGAATCTGGATAGATGCTGAACAAGTTCAAGAGTCAAGACTACCAGAAATTTCATTTCCACCAAGCTAGATTCGTTTAAACGCAAAGATTAGGAGAGGTAATGTGGCACTACGAGAGGAAACAGAAGTCGCATAGGAAATTCAGCGTACCAAACGTTGGTGAGAATTCGCATGGGTCCCGAGAAATCAGTGGCGGTGAACCACACACACTCGACGAAGCCGTCGACACAAAAGATGCGTTCAAGTCTCCTGAAATGACATCTTGCTGCGCCGCCGATTTCGTAGTACTGCGGGTAATGTTCTCTTTTTCAATGAAAATCACGTCATCGTCGTCCGCATCTTGACTAGCGCTCGGAACTCCACGATCCGCATCATTACGCGCAGCGATTTTCGCGAACATGGACACAATCGTGGTTTTTTGAACCGGTAAGTTCAATTTCTTGCGCTTACCGCGCGCAAAGCTCGCCATCGCGACCACAGTTCCTGCACCTAGGAATACATACTAACGGAAGAAATATCAACTTCAGACTTTAAATGAAGGAAATTCGATGCATAAACATGATGCAGATCACATATTTATTCATCAGATCACAATAATACATCAATTGACCCAGGAAATATACGTGAAACGATACAGTAAATCACACTTTCGTGAAAAAGAACGAAGACGAATCCCGCAACGAAAACTTCTGCACAGACCAAACGAGCATTCTCGAACATACTCCTAGAATCATCCATCACTGGGCATGAATGAATCGCACTCGGGAACAAGCTATTTTGGAGAATCTCCACAAGAGAAGCACCCAGCAAAGATCAGTCGTAGATCGTTTCCCCCAAGACATAGTACAGATTTAGACACATTTTTGAAGTACAGTATCTCCGAATGTATCACACCTGATCACAATGAGATCATTTCTTAGACGATCCTCACACTGTCAAAGAAGATTCTGTCACCAACGATCAATCGAATATTTACTGAATAGAATTCCCATTTCGGTTCATTTTCATGCGTAGATCTTGCAGTCCAGTCGGGACGTTAGTTTGAATGAGTTTCGAATCATGATTTATGGGAAACAAACCGTATCACAGTACTTTCAATACTTCCAAGCCTTCCCAAACATAGGAAATTTAGAACCACAGAACCTATCATTGATCATACATGCTCGAGTAATTCAGAACAGACTTCCTCATATGCTTGCTGAGACTTCGTCACATCAAGACTCGTAGTCCCTTGCTGCTCATGACAGGAGTTGTCCGCGACTCGGACGAATCTAATTCTGAGCGACAAAAAACGAGCAAAACCCTCTTCGATCAACACATCTTTACTCCTATGCCCACGTAGTATACGCAGCAGTGAGACAACGAATGTTACTTCGGAAACAACAGCTCAAAAGGAATAAATACTGTACAAGGCATACGCATTTAGCAAATGAATTTTCTCAAAAAATCGAAGTGAATTGCAGAATTAAAAGTAATCTGAAATTCTTGCGCCATCCATCAGAGCTCTCAAGACTCCATCTTGCTATCCCCACTTTTCCCACCATCCTTCTCAGCTGCATCACCACCACCCGATGACATGGCTGGGAAAGGAGAATGAGTGATCGGAACAACACGCTCGTTGCTGGTCTGCACTGGAAGAGACTTCGGAGCTCTTATTGACAGGACTGCATCCGACGAAAGCGAACTAGTAACAGCTTCAGCCTTCACTCCTTCTGGAAGACGATACTTGCGAACGAAGTGGCGCTGGATATACCCGTGTTCATCTTCTTTCTCCTCGTGCTTTCCTTCGATGACCACGTAGTCGTCGACCGTTTTCACGGATATTTCTTCTGGCTTAAACTGCTGAACATCCAAGCACACCTGCAACACAAGCCCCATTGATTAAACGCTCTCGAACCAAGACCCCGCTTGTCCATTACACACTTTAAACTCATCTTTGTCGTTCGAAACTTGAGACAATCCACTGCGCTGACGAGATGGTTGACTCCGGCCTACCTGGCCCCTTAAAGCTGAAGGGACCAAGCTGAGGTACACATAGTCTGGACTATTGAGTCGTTTACGCGAGACCAAGTCCTCATCGAACAGGTTCTGTCCGAAAAATTGATCGAACAGTGAGTGTGACCTCGGGACGTCGTCATGCCATGCGGAGAAAAACGGAACCATCCCAAAGCGAGCCATTGTCCGAGTCTGCCAGGATACAATCCAACACTATCCCGCCCGAAACTAATACAATTTCAAGTTCACCTCACCTTCAACAGATGCTTCTCTCACACAGTAACGGATCGCAACAACCAATAGACACGGCTATCACTGCCTCGTCAATACCTGCTCTGCTTCGCGCACCGAAAAGCACTGATGAAATTCTCCGAAGCGACCGTGGGGCTTAAATTCAGCACTCCCACCGATTTCACATTTCGCGGAGTATTCCAGAAAATTCCAGACAGAACCCGAATTTGGCGCGCTTCCTTCATCGTAGAGTAGCTCTCCAAATTTCTGGAACATTCCTGAAAGCCCTCATGTCATCTACCAGCTATCCAATGAACTGTCAGTACCGTCACTTCAAGGAATTACATCCACTTCCAATCTGAAACGCCTCCATCTTCCTCCTGCGATGCCGCACACCGATTATCGTTTGAATGCTAGTGAAAATTATTAATCGAATTCCTTTTCCGTCATCCCCGTATTCAAGGCATCTTCACACACAGCACAACGCGCATTTGAATCTATTTATGGTAGGTGTCGCTGTTCTAAAACCTCAAAACATTTTCACTTGAATCCATATGCATATCGAAAATTATGCGAAGCGTTACTTCCAATAAGATAAGGTCAAAAGTTGAGAGTCCGCTCATTAACATCAAGTTTCCTACTGATATTCGAATCATTTAAAGCAATTTCAGTGTTTTATAAAGGTGTCAAAACAAATTCT
The DNA here is from genome assembly GCA_905338405.1 of Notodromas monacha. Classification (NCBI taxonomy): domain Eukaryota; kingdom Metazoa; phylum Arthropoda; class Ostracoda; order Podocopida; family Cyprididae; genus Notodromas; species Notodromas monacha. Next base: position 31,932 of record CAJPEX010001807.1, read on the forward strand.
TGATCGGTTTCACAGCGGCATACATTTCATAGAATTTTCTAGAATCTTTCAAGTTTTCTGTCCTTGATGGAGCAGTTTTGCTGAAGGTCGTCAATATCTATCTCATCATCATGCTTAATGATCACAGAGTAGGTCAGAGGTTTTAGAAAAAAAAAGCAAACAAGATCATATAATGAGCTGGGAGAAATGGTCATTATTATGCTGTGATTCCGGAACATTAACATAACCATGCATGCACATACATCATTTGTAAAATTTTCATGAGGTCTGTCGCTTTATTTTCCTCAATTATGACACCATAACACGAATGTATATGAAATACATAAATTAATATCAGCGACTATAGATACTGTATATCACATTTTACACCGGCAGTCATGTTTGCTATTCAGAAATGTTACTTGAATCGAAGTACGAAGTAACATAACTCTGTACGCAGCTTAGCAGAATGCTTGGGCAAGCCCTAATCATCGAATTTCTATTTACAGTACAACATTTCCATGTAATGTAAATTCATTTTACGGTATTATATACGCTACTCACTTATCCCTTTTAATTTATCGAATTTTATTTTCCACCAATTCAGAAATGAATTCTTGGCGGATAATATCCCATGAAATTGGCTCCGTGTGACGAAAATCCGATTTCTAATTTGCGTGAATACATTTTACTGCATCAGCGACACCTGGACCACTGTGAAGGGGAAATGATTGAACAGCGAGAGATGATTTCAAATTCCCGCAAGCAACATGGGCGCCAACGGGGCATATATATTGCCCTGAAGATTGCACAAGCAAGAAGTCCGGAAGCCTTAGGTGTACACGCGCTGCTGTGTACATCTCACATGCATAACAAATATTGAAGTATACCATTCCAGAAGACTGAACGTAAATAGAAAATTTTTCAGGATGCACCCCTAAGTTCAGAGAGAAATCTTTGTTTCGTTCAGATGAGATAACAGAGGAATCGTTAATTGTTTTGTTGTCAAGGATCCGCCATGGTATCGTGGCTTTAGCCTCATTTTCAGCGTTCCACAATAATTCAGCATGGTAATTTTACTGCCGAATTGGGAATCAGAAAGCATCAATTTTCTTGCTTTCCAGATTTTCAAAAGCACCACATGGAGACAATGTGGGCTAACGGTTCAACCTTCCCCAAGCATATAACCTCAGACAGATATGATCATTATATTCAGGATTCACCCTATGACCTTCGCTCAGATTCTTAGAATCGAAAGAAAGACCCCTCTCGAGAGCAAAGTATTGTAAAATAAAACAGGCGTATTCTAAATATAGATTGTATTTCACGAAGCCATGCCCTTCGATTTTGCGACAAGCTTTTCCAAAATGTTTGATCATTGCGAATCAACAGCCAATTTTGGTTCGGGGCAAGAAAAAAGAGGAATCACTGATTATTTATACACAAGCACATGGAGAAATAATCCCCGAAATTCTCGAACTCATTCACGACTTTTACTTTTCCTTCAGGGCCGGCTTGTCAGATCGTTGAATTTCCACTTTTCTTTCCTCGGATTTCGCCTCCAGCGCTGCTTGCTTCGGCGCAGAAATAGAAAGAACTCCATCCGAAGACAAGGAGCAGCTCACGGATTCCGGCTTGACACCTTCGGGAAGCAGATATTTACGGACAAAATGGCGCTCGATGGATGAACCGTGCTCATCTTCCTTCTCCTCGTGGTTTCCTTCGATCACGACGAACTTATCTAGGGTTTTGACATTCACTTCCTCCGGCTTGAACTGTTTCACATCCAAAATGACCTTTGACGAACAACAAAAAAACACGCATGAGCTTGCGTTTCTATGACACGCGTATTTCGAAAACCTACAGCGATTCGGCACAGAGAAATAAGAAGAGCACCAAAGGTTCACTGATACCCAAAAATCACGCCGCGATTTTTCGAACGTGGCGATTTCCCGAAATACCCTTGCCCGTAAATTTTGAACGAACATTAATAATACAGTTGAGTAGCGTGAACCACCTCACAAAACCTCCGTAATTCCGATCCGTCACTCATCCTACAGACCAACATCGAGAACCCGCGCTTCTCGAAAAAAAAAAGGGATAATCGCCACCTATACAGGATATTTTACCGAACACGTAAAACCTAGTTGAATTGAGGGAAATTATACTTGCCTTGAATTCTTTCTTGTCATTCACTACACGTGACAGTCCACTACGAGTACGATCAACACTAGGACGAAGTGGACCAACTTCTCCATCTTCGGTGAGAGCCCTATTCCACATCGGACTCCAGTAATCCATCGGCATGAACATGTCATCGATCGACGGTTGAGACGATTGGTTCATCAATGAATTCGTGCGGTTCCAATCGCTCATCAGATTCATTGCCCACGGATTCCAAGCAGATCGCAGCATGGTAGCACAGCACACAATAAAATAGATCACTTCGAACAAGAAGATTTCGTTCAAATTTCACGTGCAACGTCTTTCGTTTGACTCACTTGTTTACAGACTCCTCAATGACCTCACCTTCGTCGAACGCGATCTTTTATACTCTCGAAGCCGGGACACGGACAATGTTTCGCGATTTCGACATGCCGCGAATTTTCTTGAAAGACGAGTCGGCTGCGGACGGTTATCGACAATTCTGGAAAATTGCGGAATCTTTCCTTTCTATAGACGAAACGTAGGTAGCAACGGCGTAACCAAAATATTGGTTCTTTCATATTTTGTATAGATGTCGCTTGACGCTGTTTCATGTTAAATCATGGAAGGCGTTTCGAGAGGTTTCCGAAATTCTGGAGCAGCTGCACGTTCAAAAAGGTCGATAACTTTCGGAGCAGTTAAAAAAAATTCTCGAAAAATGCCAAACTAAGTTTGATGATCATTAATTTTAAAAACTGAAACCTGGGACATTTCATTTTCGATGAGGTGCTCGAAACAGAATAAGTTCTCTCGAACCATTTATGACGGTATCTCAGCTTAAATTCGTTGGTATACCTGGGCTCAATTTGAGAAAATTAATCAAATAAGGTTTAAAAAAATATCCACTGAATTTCATCCTCCATCCGCAATGAAAATTTGCTTGCGATTCATCATTGTAGACTTACAAAAAATCCCTCGAACCCAAATTTAAAAAATGCAAGACGTCGACCAGATTTTTCAACGTTTCTGTATTTTCAAAAACTCCACCAATTTCAAATTAGCACATGATGATGTCGCATGGCAAAGTGCGCCGGGAAAGTTTTGATGAAGTTTTTTCGACCACTTGAAAGTTCGAAGGTGCGAAGATGGTGCATTTTTCCGAAAGGGTCAGAATAATATTCGCACATTTTTGAAATTCGAAACACGCGGATCAATAAAAGAAAGAGCTGAATTTTCGTTGAAATTTCCAGTTTAAAAACTGCGATTGAACCTTTTTCCCGGCAAGAACATGACGTTTATTCCTAAACATCCAACAACGTATATATATATAATCTTCAACCTTTTTTGCATTAAAAATCGTAGAACATTTATCCAGAATTCCTTATTCGAATGATTCATTACAGTATTATAATTATGGGTCGAGAATAAGTTTTGATTCTTCCGCATATTACTCTTTTAAAAAAAGAACCATCACACGTTTACAATTCCGCAGAGATTTCTGAAAAATTCGAATGGAATTCATCCCTCCATTTTCCCGCGAGGAAATTTCAAACACGACTTATTATACCCTCGCATATGGCTGGCAAAATTTCAGACATTTGTATAATCATTTCGGAGAAGAACCATTGCGAAATGTCCGAACATAGGATGAAAAGCGACGATCGACGATATAGAAAACGAAAAATCAAAACAAATTTCAAATGAATACGAGTCGAAAAAGGGCGCGTGGGGATGATGACACCATGATGAGAAAAAACGCGTGAAAGAGACGGAGCAAGTATTTCAAGAGATCAATCATATAATCGCCCGCCGGGGAGACACAAATATAATTTTAAAAAAGCCACCGGTTTTTGCTTTTTTTTCTCTTTCTTTTCAAAGTTGGACAGGAAAAGAAAAACAAACAAACAAACAAATCAAACCAAACAATCGAATAAACCAACAATAACAACAAGAGGACGATGAAGAATATAGGCTCCTCATTATATTCCTCACAAAATAGTGCACCACTTGGGCACCACCGAGTCCTGCGCAGGAACCTGCTTCTTGATCTGGCCGTCCGCAGTCAGAACACAACCACTCGCTTCCGCTATGGCCTGCATGTGTCATCTCTGTTTGTGCAGTGTGGATATCATGGCCGGACGGACGGGTTTGTTCTCCAGGATCTGCTCAATCTCCATCATCAGCCCTGGCGTCATTCTTGGCAATATCTATGAAAGAAAAAGAAACACGCAAAACTTTAGTCAAAAGAATGTAGTCAACCTTCGTCTAACAGACTCAATTGTTGCAATAGAGTGCTAGAGGATGAGTGCGCGATCGACCCCGCGAGCGAACAGGCATGATCTGTGAAGGAAATTCGAACGTAGTTTGTAATTGTCTGACTAGAGGTCGCTCAAAGCAGTGTCCGTCAAACTCGCGCTATAGACGCTCGGGTGCAGCAGGATAGCCTGGCAATCTGTTTCATACATAAATCGACGCTCACTTGCAAACAACAGAGCTGGTCAAGGAACTGGTCCGGTGTGGGGGCACCAACAAGAACGCACTGGACATCCTCGTTTTTGAGGCACCAGGCGAGGGACAAGTGAGACACTGAGCAGCCGATCCGGTCAGCAACGTCCACCAGGGCCGCCTGCTGGTCCCTTTGCGTCTGGAACTCTTCCATGGTCAGTCGGCTGTCCACTTGCATGGACATGGAGTAGGCGGAAGACGAGCATGCAGCGCCCCCTTTGCCCTCGCTGTGCTGTTTGAGTCCACGCCCCGGCACAGCACAGAGCCCGTAGCATGCACAGAGATTTTGTACAAGAAAATATTCAGATTACATTGCCAACTTTCCTGCAGCACAGAAAAGCTGATGAAAGGAAAAAAAAAATATTTTCGAGTACCGCCGTATTTACTCGAGTAATACCCACACGCACTTTCTTTTCTCAAAATTGATAAAGAAAAAAAGGGGGCTCGGATCATGGACGAGTACCGTATACATTTTTAAAGGGCTTAGGAGTGCATTATGTTTGATTCTTTGATTCTAGAAAAATTTACAGTATTGGATATTTTTATCTCTATTTCATTGGAGTTGCTTGAATCAGGCAAAACAATCCATTGAAAAAATACTGCAAAATCCGTATGAACAGTACATCATCCATGAAAAGGTTCTCATTTCATTCGATTCTTCATTAATTTTTAAAAATTTAAATAATGAAAATTTCCTCATTTCTCCAGTCTTTTATATAGGAGATTCATAGACCATCGAAGAGATTGAATAGTCATTTTCCGTTCATTGCCGTTTTTCTTCATGAATAAACTTTTCCACAAGTCTCAGATGAAATTGTAGAAGATATATAAACAGCAGAGGAAAAAGCAGAAATTCAGTAAATTTATCACTTTCGCTAGTTTTGCAGTAGTTTTGGGATTTCAATTTAATTTTCTTCAACCGTCACGCACGATAATGCTTGATGCTTTCAAAAATATTCTTCAATGTTCGAATAATTTTATTCACGTTTGCTCAGCGAATATCTGATGACTTTTCAAAAGGAATCCAAGACAATGCATGAATAGCACGCGAAATTGTTTTCCTGACCCCGAATTTTAAATTCTCTGCTGAAATTAAAAAAAACCACATGAACTTTCCCATTTTCGAATGAGAAATCCCACAAAATAAAAAAAGGAGTCGCGGAAAAAAAAAACGAAGTCGGTGAAATGCTGGACCAGCAGTCACTCACATCTTTGCTTTGATCTTCCGGATGCCCGAGGGAGGAATACTTTTTCTGCATGACACCCAAACAGAAAAATAAGGAGAAGAAGAAGCAAAAATCCAGGTCAACTTCCTTTTTTTCCCTTGCTTCTCAGTCCTTGTCGTAAATTCGCATTACCTTGAAGGACGGTCTCGAAAAAAGCGGCTTCCCGTCGTCGTATTTGCCGACGAGTCCGACTCCGAGTGGTGACCATGTCATGCATCCTACTCCTGCAAATTTCATGGAAAACCAGCACAAAAAAAAGAAAGAAAGAAGAATACGAGTCAGGAAGTTTTCTTGTTCTTTTATATATTCCCCTCTCATGCATACAACATGCATCAGATGAGTCGTATGTGTAAGATGTTTAGTATACGTTAACCCACACTTTTATTCTCTCGTCTCTTGATGCAAATATTAGGGAACCTCACTGAATTACAGCTCAGCAGGTGGAAGCATGAGGACTTTTAATCTCAAAACGAATGATGAAAAAGACAAAATTCCTCTCGAATTCAAAGCATGTTAGAAGATTCATTGAACAAAGCTTCCGAACCTACTGCAACCGAATTGACAATTTATTTGGATCACATTTAATTTCAAATGGAAACCGCTGATCCCGATTTAAAAATTAATCTAATCGAAATACTGTGTAATAAGTCTATATGTATGTCTTTTTCTCTTGCAACAGTCAGAAACATTTGACTATTGTTCTCAACTCGAGATTTTCAAGCACACCTTTTGCGGAAGAAACTTGATTCGCATTCATTAAAATTCAAGTGTAAATGAAGACCAAAAGACAGGAATCGATAAACTTTCTTCTGTCGGCTATCAATACATACGATACACACAAACCATACCTCACAAATTTATTCTGCATTGAAATAAAAATTGGTTTGGATTCCCTCAATAAAGCACGTGAAACATTGGATTGGACATTATTTTTTTTCACGGGCACACCAATTTTTTTGGGGGTGAGCTTTCCAAAGAATAATCCAAAAAGAGTAAATAAAAATTAGGTAAGCTTCCCTTAAAGAACGGAATGGCAAATGATTCTTTAATAGGGGCATACAATAATTTTTGGATGGGCTTCCCGAAAAGAAAATCCCAGTACAATAAATAAAAAGTGCGTAAGTCTTCATCTGAATAATTCCCTTAGAAAAATTTCACTGAAAACCTCCCCAACTCCAAGACATTTCCTCTAAAACCTCCACAACTCAAATTTTCTGAGGCCTTTTTTGCCATCATTTTCTTGACACAGGAACAAGAAAAGCAATACAAAAGTAACTTGAAGTGCTTTGGAAGGAAGTGAAAGACTAATTATAGGCAAATGAACACTTATCCTCAAGTTCAGCATCCCATCAACTCATTAAAGTAGCAATTTAAGACCCAGAATATATCACGAATTAAAGATTACTGTAATTCTTCTTTATTTCCCACACAGAAAGGCTTGTTTTCCAAATAACTTAAAACCTCTCCAAGTCAAAACCTCCCTATATAATTAGTAGATTTTTTTGCTGATCCTTTGAAATTTGAGTTTTACAGAGGTTTGACTGTATTTGGTCATGGGGGCATAAAATATTGTTTGTTTTTCCACCACTGCATGCACCAGAAAACTATCCAAGGTAGTTGAAAAAAAAGCTTGCATTCCTCAATTGCGGTTCTCACCAATTTGATTGTACATTTCCGGCAAGTACAACTCAGTCTTGTCTCTACAATGGAAGTGGTACTCGGTTTGCTCCACAATGGACACAGGGCAGTTGAATTGTCGGGCGTTGGTGTAGGCCTCGAAAATCTCCACCGGGCTCCAGCGAGATGATCCCCAGTACATGACCCAGCCCTTGTTGATGCAATAGCTCATTGCTCGCACAACCTCTGTTTAAAATTTGCATACACACACATATAAACACGCGAAGAATGAGTGCATGTTATTTTTCAAAATTTTTGGGGGATGCACAAGCTTAATTTTTAATTCACTTGTCCAAATGAAGCATCAATTATATACTTCTCAGATGAGGTCAGGATATGCAAAATAGATGAGGAAACCTGTTTTGAGCCTTGTGAATGCTGATAAGTGGCAAATAAAGCTTATTTGTCAATCAAGCAATAAACCTATACTGCAGCTTCCATATTGTTGGGGGACCAGAACTCGGGCCCAGGGACGTCAGGTCCCAGGACGTGAATTATAGTCCTGTTTTCCTTCCTGCACCCGCTCCTTGGATGTGCGACTTCTTCAATTCATATTTCTCCACCAATCACAGGCAAGAAAAAGCATCCAATGCTTCAGTCAGGTCAGCTGACAGAAGCATTGTGCTAAAATGTTTAAAAACGCAGCACTCTTCCACTCCCAATAATTAGTCCTTAAAATTAGCTCTTACAGTAAACTTTCCTCAAACATTCCAACCCCAATTCTTCTGATTGAATTGTTGCATTGCATTATTGCACCCTAAATTTGTGTGCACAAATTTATTGTTTTTATTGAATGTGTGTTGCATCATTGCATTTATTGTGATGTATCATTTTTTATTGTGTTTGATTGTGATTTATTGTGGACTGTGATTAAACCAGACAAAACTAGGGATATATGTAATTAAGGTTCCCCTTTAATTACATATTCCTGGCCGCAAACTGGCTGATTTCCCTGCCTTATTATTTCCCACCTTTTATTCCACTGCGCTATGGTTCAATTCTTTATGTTGGGTCAATTAATTCCTCAACACATATTCATATACATTTTCCAAGCACAAGCTCTTCAATCCATTAAAAAGGATCATCTGAATTTGAACTAGGTAAGTATTCCCCAACTTGTGGTCCACATAGACCAGCACCAGTCTGCAGAAGTCTTTTGACCATGGGACATTTTCTTCAGCATGATACATTAACAAAAGTAGCAAATTGAGCCTGTCATGTTTATCTGAAATTTTGGAAAGACAATGGCAGTTGAAATTATCTGATAAAAAAAGTTAGAATTGTATTTTGTCCTAATTCTTTATTGCAAATTTTCACATGCTGACAGAAAGTACTTCAAGTGTATCAATGTTCTGGAAAACCCTTTCCTCAAGCCCACCTTTCTAATTTTTTTGAACACATATTACATTATATACAGCTGCTTTGTTGGTTCATAATTTTTGCAAAAAGCAGAATCTTTTCAAATGCTTGCCAAAGTCTTTCAAACAAAACTTTCTTGATTCTGCAAGAATTTTATGAAACTTTGCTGGTCCACAGAAATGTACCACAAAAATTATATAAACTTGCAAGTCTGTAAGCTCATATATGGGTTGGAGAACACCAAACTAGGTAGTGCCTATGTTGGTTCTTATATAACATTCAAATTCAACAAGTATCTCCGATACTTCCACTACTATGCGTAACCCCGTCATTCCTCCCACCCGAAAGGTCAGATATGTCAAAAAAGGGGTCCTCACCTTCCATGGGACACATGGGGTCCGCCTTGTGGATTATCACGATGTCGATGTACTCCAACTGCAGTCGTTGGAGCGACGCCTTTATCGATTCTATGATTGTTTTACGCGACAGCGAGCGGAGGTTCGAGTCCACTCCCCTGTGAAAACAAAAATACATGAAAAATTGACTTGAAAAGGAAGAAAGAAAAAAAAAACCCCCCGCGAACGAGCAAAAATTAATCCAATGCAGAGTTCTTGAAATAGAACGCGCGACACATTTGAAATTCGACCACGAAATTTGGCGAACAAACATGCAACTGCATCAAATTTGGCTGAAAAATTATTAATTTGCTTCAAGTGATTTAATTTACGAAAGCCTACGGTAATTTTCCATTTCGAATATATACCGTACTGCATACACATGCCAAGCAGAAGTTGTCACATATTTTTTCTGTAAAAGGAGTTGCTCATTCGTTAATGCTTTCAAAATACTGCAATGCTTCAGAATGACAGTGTATAAAAACCCGCGTCAGAAATATATTCCATTACTATAACTCGGAAAATGAAAATCCACCTGAAAAACTTTCGAATCCATATTATGAAGTTGCTGAATATGCAACGAGACACTTGATTTAAAATATTAAATCCCAATACTGCGAGAATTATTTCCTTAATCAAAGTATTTCAAACTGAATGAATCATAGAAATACCGCGTTGAACATTGTTTAGAGAAAAAAATAATGCTGCATTCATGTATGATGAGTTGCAGTACAGTATTTAAAAAATTAGGAAAAATCGACTTCAAACACACAACAATAAATGCTATTTGAAGATGACACGTATTTATTGAATAATTGAAATTAAATTAAAGGCTTCTTTCTTTTTACATTGAAAAGTACGTTCATGCCTGAGGCGATATGCCCACAAGCATATTGGGATGAGATCAAAAGGCTTCATCCGGGTTGATTCGATTAAACCCTAACCCGAATCACCAAGGGAACCCGCTTGGGTCCGGGACTCCGGGTACCAATAAGATTGTTCCTTTAGCATTTCAAAGTACTGTTGCCCTATATTAAGCAATAAATACAGACAAATTGACAGATTTTCTAGCGTTTTTCATGTTTATAAGAGAAGCGAAGTCGCATTGGATTGAACAAACGTGTGATTATATATATATATTTTTTAAATCACGATGAATTTAAATAAATTTATCCCTGAGTTTTTCAGATTACAGATCTTGTCTTTTTCATTTCATATGCATTCCAGTGCTTAATCATCTTTTAACCCGTGTCTACTAAAAAAAAAGTCTGTGCGTTTGGAAGATTTTTTGTTGAAGTTCCTATAAAATATCCAGAACTCAAATGGTCTAGTAATGTTGAGGTATCCAGATGTCAGGGTTATTCTCTCTAAAAAAAAAATATATAGCAATTTTAGAACCTAAATCTTGTCTGTATTAGTTTGGAGTTTTTGTTTTTCAAAAAATGATTGGAACGTGAAGTGGAGATTGAAATGTGTAGGTGAGATTCAATGAGGCCTTTAAAAGTGATTTGATTTTCATGAGTTGAATTTAGAATGTTTAGCAATACGATTTTGATTTGATACATTTCAAGGATGGCATTTTCTTTAGACTTCGGACGGGGTACGTTTCATGCTCTATATCCAATTTTTTTTTCAAACACATTTTAGAGTTTATTACACAAAGCTTCTTGAATGCGGTTCATAATGATGTCTTTCAAGCTGGATTTACTTCATTTTAGTTTAATCTAGAATTTTGGACAAAATTTCATTTGGTTTCGTTCTTATTGAGAGAGGAACACCCACTTTTGAGGGGTTTCATTTTTCTTGAGTGTATATTGGCTTTCTTTTTCAACTGGGGTTTTGCCGGAAAGCATTTTCTGCTCCGGACTTCATTTTCTGCCTGTCAATAAATCATTTGAATTTTGATTCGAAATTGAACTTTGAATTAAGACCAGTTTTGTGGGATGACGTTCGACCTGCGCATTATTATAGAGCCTGACACGAGGACCTCACGCGAGTCGACAAGGAGAATAGCATGCCGTTTCGAAGACCTCGCGCGGCTCATCAAGGGAAGAGGGCATTGATTGCCAATTCCACGATGAATTTTTGACGCTGGAACGAAGCCCCGGTGGGAACCACGAAATGGACTCTCTAAACCTCGTCCGTGCATAATTCATTTCCAGGCATTCCGAGCAGCAGTCGTCCTGCGGGAGTCGAATTATCTCCCTCTCTCACTTTCACAAACGCCACTTTTTTTTTGGACGTTCATTCAAAAATTTAATGCTTTGTCGAGTCACTGTACAATCATTGGATTTTGATTATGAAAATGAAGCTTGAGTCTAACTTTAAAAATGGGATTTTTTGAAAACTTGGACCGGTCTGAAAAACTACTCTTTAATATGGAATAGCAAGCTGAAAATCCGTCAACGGTTTCTCACAAGCGCAAATTTTTACCACGTTTTTATGAACTCACTTTCTTGTCTGTCTGTTTGTCCGGATCAAATTTTGAAACTCAAATTTCACTCACTTCCTGACTAGCTATCAAGCTGAAACTTTCAGGATAGCCTAGAAACTGATGACAATGCAATCTTTTGTGCTTTTTGGCTCACTATGAGCAGTTTAATTAGAGTAATTAGAGTTAATGACCACAACACAGCAAAGGCGACACCTGGAGAAGGCGCTCCAAGTGCAAATGCGCGC
>CAJPEX010001808.1:0-11899 GCA_905338405.1 Notodromas monacha
TCGGATTATATTTATGATGACGTACTCAGGGTTAATTAGGCATTAAATTAACAAAAAAATCGTAGCTATTTTAAGTGAGGTAGGTGTTGTGGTGGGTTATTAATGAATTTGATGCTCTGTTAATGAGCTAACTTTAGTGTTTTGGTTTGAATAGTGTTCGTGTAGTGTTGGTTTACTTGGTTTGAGAACATTGCAGTGGCAATCTGTCAGAAATATGAAAAGGTAGGTGGCAGAGGAATTCTTCAACAAATTCAGTAGTACATGTAGATTTTTACACAGGTATTGAACATAAACCCTCTGGAAAATGGAGTAAGATCTTTAATTTGCTTTTAGCACGTCGTCTAGTCTGCTTATGACCGAGAGGTGTAGTGAAAAAAAAAAAAACTGCCACTGAACGAAGCCACACACATTTTTTTTTTTAATTTTGCACGTACTGCATTAAGGTCTGTTTTACAGTTCCCGCCTGGGTTTCCCTATCAATGTTGCAACAAAAAAGCAGAGGTGAAACCGTCTGGGAAGATGTTGTGGTTGTGAAGGTGTTTTCTGAAAGAACCCTCGATTTCCGCGCGTGTTCTTGCAACTTCTGCTGTTGCCTCTTCCGTTGTTGTTATTGTTTCTTCTTCTTTTTATTTATTTATATGCAGTACTAATTTTATTTTTAAAATTTTTGTTTCCTCCCCACCTCGGTAAGCCGCCGCGGAGAGCGACAACCGAGGAGACCCGGGGTGTCATTTTCCGCGGCTTTTATTTTGCGAGGGGGGGGGGGGGGCGCCGGAAGGCGGGAGTGGTTTTGCCTTCCGGCGTTTTTCCTCCTGGGGCCCAGGGCGCCGCGCCAAAAAATCAACGCCCGGCGACTCGTTGCAACCATGGGATGAGATTGGCTGATTTCTATCTCGTCGATTTGAAGTCACTCGTGCCTCTAATTTTTCTCATGACTGTTCCTCGATTTCGTTTCGACAACTTGAAAAGCAAAAAAAAAAATTAATCAACAATTTATTTTTCTGGTACGGGGATTAAAATAGCGTGAATTCCACTGAACAAAAATAATGCTGCATTACACACTGATCATGTTAAATTATTTACTTCTAATAATTTGTGAAGGCGGCTGTTGACGAAAATGGCGGAATTACCTTGGAAGACCTGTTGAAATCTTTGGAATTAATGCTACTTTGATTTCAACAATTCTGAGGGGAAAGCTGGGCTAAAAAAAAAAAAAAACTGCAGGAAGGGCACCTCATCTTTTGAGTGGAGAGAAAAACTCTGCCAGGGTGAATTTTGCAAAACATTCAAACAAATTTTTCAAGCAGGGCTGCTTTTTTGTGTGCCAAAGAACATGTTTTCCCCAGAGAATACATTTTTTTCCAGCTCTATCATACGCCATTTTCATTTCTATTCCGAGAACTTTTGTTAGAACCCTCGTATTAGAGATAACTCTTTTAACATGCACCATCGGTTGATGTCCTCCAGAAAAAGGATCACAGGTATTGAACATGATTCGTGAGAACTTTTACTGATTGATATATTCCAGAATTCTCAGAAAAGGAATCTTTTCAGTTGGCATTTCTGCTGACGAGATAACAAAAACTGTAATATAATCACTACCATTGTTACTCACAATTGTCTGTCCGAAATTCTTTGTCGGTTTCATTCTTTCTCTCGTAACGCTTTTGTAGCGTAAGTGATCGAGAAAAAAAAATCCCATCGGCGCAAATTCTTGTTTTAAAAAAAATGAGAATTTGCATCATGTCCCAGCTTTTTTTTTGCAATTGAGACCACAATAAAAGCCTACACGAATATGTTGAGCATTTTTTCTTTTCGTTTTTATTTTTTCATCTGCGGTTGGCACTGGGTTGTGAAATTTACGGACACCGATGCTTGCGAAGGCTTTGAATTCGTCAATCCGCATTAACACTTTGGTTCGTAAATTTTTTCCCACCGGGGGCGGAAGTGGATTATGTCGAAGCCGCGGTTACAGATGAAAGCGCGAGAGGTGTTGGTTTATTGCGTGTGGTTGTTGTATATATGTGTGTGTGTGTGGAAGTGTGCAAGTTTCGAGCGATAATTCAGTTGCAAAAGAACTCGGTGGAAACAGTGGAAGGAGATAGAAAAAAGCATCCAGGCAGAGAAAGGGATGATCCGAAAGTTTCAAGAATTTTTCGAAATGAAGGACGACGAATTCCGTTCGTTCCTGACGCGTCAGTGTGACGTTTGATGGAATTTCTTTCCCTTGCAATGAATTTTATTTTCTTGGAGTGATGTTCGTGTATTTTCTGATTTTTTTTTGTTTTCTCTATGAATCGCCGTTTTGTAAAGGCAGAAAAAAGTGGGGTTTCAGAATCCTCAGGGGACGTCTTTTATTCGATGGTTTCTTCATACAGTACAGAAGAACCTCGATAACTAGAACATTCTAAAGTTTAATACATCCCAATGTCGAATTATTTTCGAGTCCCTGTCTGAATTCCCTTTTGAAAAAAATGCGTTAAAAATCTCCCCAAATCTAAGGATTTCCTCCTCAAACCTCCATAACTCGAATTTTCTGGGACCTTTTTGGCTATTATTATCTTGACATGGGAAAGCGAGAAGGAATAAAAATGTAACTTGATGTGTTTTTGAAAGGAATTGAAGTACTAATTGGGCAAATAAACCCTTGCCTCCGAGTTCAGCATCCTGTCAACTTCATTTAAGAAACAATTTAAAGCCCAGAATATCACCAATTACGATTTCCTGCAATTTTTCTGTTTCCCACAACAAAAATACGCTTTTCTCTATCTTGAAGCTTCCGTAACTTGTATTTGTTGCTGGTTTCTTGAAGTTTAATGGCATCTTCGAAACACTGGTCAAGGTGAGGAAAAGTTGAGTTAAGCTGAACGGAAAAAATCGTATGAAAAAAAAATTCTGAAATTTGCAGTAGTGTCTTCTGTTCATGGTAACTTATTTTTGTTGAATTGTTTGCGGATTTATTCAAGCATGATGAGAACCAAGGAACTCTTCTGATTCTCTTCTTAAATTGATAACGTAAGGATGGATGGATTTGCGCACGAAACGTACGGTTTTGTACAGTACAGTACTGTACAGTGCTACAGAGAAAGGGATGATCCGAAAGTTTCAAGAATTTTTCGAAATGAAGGACGACGAATTCCGTTCGTTCCTGACGCGTCAGTGTGACGTTTGATGGAATTTCTTTCCCTTGCAATGAATTTTATTTTCTTGGAGTGATGTTCGTGTATTTTCTGATTTTTTTTGTTTTCTCTATGAATCGCCGTTTTGTAAAGGCAGAAAAAAGTGGGGTTTCAGAATCCTCAGGGGACGTCTTTTATTCGACGTTTTCTTCATACAGAAGAACCTCGATAACTAGAACATTCTAAAGTTTAATACATCCCAATGTCGAATTATTTTCGAGTCCCTGTCTGAATTCCCTTTTGAAAAAATGCGTTAAAAATCTCCCCAACTCTAAGGATTTCCTCCTTAAACCTCCATAACTCGAATTTTCTGGGACCTTTTGGCTATTATTATCTTGACATGAGAAAGCGAGAAGGAATAAAAATGTAACTTGATGTGTTTTGAAAGGAATTGAAGTACTAATTGGGCAAATAAACCCTTGCCTCCGAGTTCAGCATCCTGTCAACTCATTTAAGAAACAATTTAAAGCCCAGAATATCACCAATTACGATTTTCTGCAATTTTTCTGTTTCCCGCAACAAAAATACGCTTTTCTCTATCTTGAAGCTTCCGTAACTTGTATTTGTTTCTGGTTTCTTGAAGTTCAATGGCATCTTCGAAACACTGGTCAAGTTGAGGAAAAGTTGAGTTAAGCTGAGCGGAAGAAATCGTATGAAAAAAAAATTCTGAAATTTGCAGTAGCGCCTTCTGTTCATGGTAACTTATTTTTGTTGAATTGTTTTGCTCTAAATAAGTTCGTACTACTCTTGGTTCCTTGAGAAGACTAAGAGAAGAATTTAACTATTGCATTCCTACCTACCTAAACGCGTGCTTTGCATGCCAAAACATGTCATGTCATGACATGTCACGATGCATTCCAGTAGACCAGTGTTCCTCAACCTTTTTGGGCGCGCGGACCGGCAAATTTTCCAAGAATCTTTCTGCTGACCGGCAAAGTTTCATAAAATTTCGGCGGACTCAAAAGTGTTGCTTGAAACTTGAAAAACTTTATGGGCAGCATTTAAAAAGTTTCTGCGCTTTTTGCAAAAAATTATGAACTGATGAAAAGCAGCTATATAGTGGCCTTCTACAAATTAGAAAGTTGTTCTGGAAAAAAGGTTTATTAGAATGACAAAATGTAAATAATTCATTTCAGCAGGTAAAAATTTGTCTGAAGTGTAATTTTGAGAAAATCCCACTTTTGTTTATCATATAATCTCCACTGCCATGGTCTTTCCAAAAATTTAAGAAAAAACTGACAGACTTCATTGCTTCTTCCGTTATTTATCATGCAGCAAATTAGAAAGGTGTGCTGGAAAAAAAGGTATAAGCACGACAAAATGTAAATAATTCATTTCAGCAGGTGAAAATTTGTCTGAAGTGTAATTCGAAAAAACCCAGCTTTTTTTCATCATATAATTTCCACTGCCATGGTCTTTCCATAATTTTAAGAAAAAACTAGCAGATTTCATTGCTTCTTTCGTTAATTTATTATGCAGCAAAAAATTTACCGAGGACCACGAGTTGGGGAACACCGCAGTAGGCAGCAAATGTGTATGAGTCTCCGAAGAAAAAAGAAATAAACAGAACGAAAGAAAGACAGAAAAAGGACAAACTTATGAATCATCCCTCGTACACGGTGTGGAAAATGAGTGTTGCGTGGCTTCGGGCGCGAGATTCCCAAGATACCGAGAGGGCGCGTATAACCTACGTACTTTACGTAGCTTTTGCGTACCGCAACGGCAATAGCGTGTCATTATAAATCCATTGTACCCCGGCGAGGATGGATGAAATGGCTCGCAAGGCGTAAATTATCCACTGAAGCACACTCGCAGATGGACCCGGGGGTGGAAACCGATTTTTAACCAGCAGGGAAGAGAGATCACGACGCATGTGTTACGAGTACTTGTACTTGTACTGTACTGTACTGTTGCTGTACTGACATGTTCCCGTTTGAGCTCTTTTCCTCACCCCGAGCATGTTTTTTTTTTTTTAAAGCCATGTTTTTCTTTTTTTGTATCCTGGAGTTTCCGATCTGTATTCGAATTTCTTGGAGAATTTTTTGGATTTTTGTTATTTTGTTCTTTAAACGTCTTGGACGTACATTTTTCCAATTTTTATTTGAGTTTTTTCAGCAGGTGTAGGAGGAAAAATTGTGGGTAGAAAAGTTTGAGACAAAAACTTCTCTAGCCCCTTATTTTCTTCGTTTGAGGCATGTTGGATGATCTGCCTTAAAATTTTGCGGAGTAGGAGATACATTTTGTGTGTGATTAATATTACAATTTAGAGCACCCAGGTTGAATTAAAAGAAAAGGAAACCGATTTTACCAGCAGGAGAGAGAGGCTGAGAGAGAGATCACAACGCATGTGTTACGAGTACTTGTACTGTACTGTACTGTACTGTAGTGAAATGTTCACGTTTGAGCTCTTTTCCTCACCCCGAGGATGTTTTTTTTTTTTTAATTCATGTTTTTTCTTTTTTTTTTATCCTGGAGTTTCCGATCTGTATTTAAATTTCGTGGAGATATTTTTGGATTTTTGTTGTTTCGTTGTTTAAACGTCTTTGACTAAATTTTTTTCCAATTTTCTTTGAGTTTTTCAGCAGGTGTCGGAGGAAAACTTGAGGGTAGAGAAGTTTGAGACAAAAACTTCTCTACCCCCTTATTTTCTTCGTTTGAGGCATGTTGGATGATCGGCCTTAAAAGTTTGCGTAGTAAGAGATAACTTTTTGTTTTCGTGATTAATATTACAATCTAGAGCACCCAGGTTGAATCGAAAGAAGACGAAGAAGCAGCTTGTGCCGAGTTTTTTTTTTTGAAAAAGAAAATTCGGTGACGTGGTTATCTTGCACGGTTCATGAATTAACAGGTAGTTTGAATTTTTGAAAATACCGTAATTTAAACATTCTACTAGAAAATCTTGAGTGAAATGGGATTTTATCTGATGACCCTTGTGTAGTGTGAAAAACATGTTTGATGAACATGTGTGCACTTTTTGCCATGCTGAATTGGAAGTTTTTTTTTAACCTATCGGCAGGGGCTTAAATTGCTGTGGCTTTTTATGGTCATTTATCACTGTACATATTCTTGAGAATTTTCTTTCGAAATACTGACTTGACGAACCCTACGAGCCAACCTTCGTTCATAAAGTCTTGACATTCTCAAATTTATTGAAAATGGTCCGAAGGACTTGTGATTTTTTTTTGGGGCCGAAATACGAAGTCCATTTCGTAAAATCTTGATCGGAAACCCGACTGATTACCAGGGATTTATCGCTAAATTTTTTTTGGCGAATCAATCTTACGTTAATGTTCATTTGTGAAAGATGACGGGTTTAAACTGGACACACGTTTGAAACCCGGTCATTAATGACAAAACGTGGTTTAAAAAAACCTGCGAATTTTACTTGAATTCTAATTCGCTGGACTTGCAGTAACTGAATGCAATTTTGATGGAATATGTTTTGTTCTTCCGGGAGTTTAAAATTATGCAGAAATAGCACCCAAGGCTGTTCTGTGTGTGTGTGCGTGTGTATATGTTTTTGATAGGATGAATGTTAATTCGCCATTTCCCGTTTCATTCGCATGAGACCTTGAAAGCTTTAATTGTGAAATGCGGGTGTTGAACAGTTCAGTACAGTACTTGGCAGTACACCTGTGCCAAGTTCTTCCTTGCTGTTTCTACATCCGTGCTTTACTGTGGTATTTCTGTGCCCAGTTCTTGCGGTTTTGACGTGATTGATCAGAATTGGATTGTATAAATTATTTCTCTCGTTTTTTTCTTTCTGAATTGGCATTCTATACTTGTCTTTTCAAGTCGTTGACGATAATTTTGCGCATTCGATGCTGCGTAGATGAATGGTTTTACTATCCGTACTGGAAAACGGGAAGAAATTAATTTTACCCTTCCTCCACAAATCTTTCGTTATAGACAATAGGTACTGATTGATGTTCTGGTCGAAGAAGCTCTGAGAGAGAGTACTTCCCAGAGTACACGAGACGATTATAAAAGTTTTGAAAGACAATAGGTTAGTAATCGAAGTTGTGTCTTTTTCCGCAATCAGTGATGACGATACATCACTCATTTGTTGTTTTATTTTGAGATGCCGGAAAATTCTTCCATTTGTACTTTGCAGGATTTTTATAATAGTGTTGGGATAGATATTTTTTTTTGCAGGAGGAGCAAAATCAATTTTTGACAAACTTCGAAAGATTCTGAAAAAAAAGAGGTTGTTCTGGTACTTTCTCACACCTCGAGTCCCTTTGAGAGTCGTTGTCGTACTCGTGAGGGTTTCCTTCTCCTGGTTCATCGATTTTCTTTGGGTTCAGTACTTGGTACTATATTTTTTTTAAAATTCAGGTTTCGGTCGACTTGTCCGAAATCCGGAATTTCTCTGGACTGCTGGGAACCCTCTTTTGCTTTGTTTTCGACAATTTTAAGTGACGAGGGAAAACGGCTGCTTGAATAATGAAACCAGTGGTTGCGTTAGTGGGTTCTAAGAACCCGTGAAAGTACTCGGCATATATCGCACTTCTTTGATTTCAATCGCCTCGCCTTGCGTAATCTACTGGCTTCGTTTTTTTTCTTCCTTTTTTTCACCTGGTACTTTTGGCGGTTCTTTTGTGCCATTCGTAGCTACTTTGTTTTTTGGTTATCCTGTGATTTTATCCTTTCTTGTGTTGTGTTGATTTGTGGGTCCAAACAACAGATCCGCTCGTGTCTCTTATCGAAGAAGCTTTTTGTGGAAGAAGGATTCAGGCTTGACATTATGGAGTTCTTGCGATTTCCCGCGTGTTTTGTTGATTCTTGGATCGATTAGTTTCGTTTTCCTGGTGCGCATTTAATCCGTGATTTACTTCTTTAAATATTTTAGTGTATTTTAGAAATCTGTTCTGAAGTTCTTTGTCGTGAATGAATTACCGATAACTCTCCTATTTTGCGTTGGAAAAATAATCGTAATTTTGAAATCTTTTCAGCTTTCCGTGTGAAATGTAAGGCTTGTGAAACTACGGATTTTTGACGTTTTTCAGATATCAACAAAAATTGTTCTCCATTTCTAATGTGATAAAACATAGGAATTTTTGTACCGTATTTTATTATATTCTGACGCCCAAATTTGAAGAATATGATTGATAAATTGCCATCGGTGGAGTGATAACAGAAAGCTCGGAAAGGTGAGAAAAATCCGACTTCAAATTTAAATCGAATGGATCGGAATAAATATGGATTTTCCGATTAATTCAGTATTTCTAACGTAGGATTTTTCGAAAAGTTATTCAAGAATTTTCTCGATACCTTAACTCTGTCAAATTTTTTTTTTTTACGAATTCCCTATCGGATGTATAAAAATAAAACTGATGGTTTCCGCGAGTAAATATTTTGACAGAAAACATGCTTCCTGGATTGCGGAGAAAAGCTAAGAGGTTTCTCGCCGTTTTCCAGGAAAATTCATCAGATTAAAAACCTTGATTGAGAGGAATCTCATGGGGATGAAATGGAACTTCCTGTTTTCTTTAAGTTTCAATCGAAGATGTACGACGAAAAAAAAAGAAAAAAGAATCACCTTCAACTGCGTTTGAACTCAGAACGAGGGTGATAGAATTGATCCGCTTTCATTCCCAGATCAGTTCCTGTTTCATATGGCTTTCAAACTTACTATGCCCACAAATATCATACTGGTTATTCCCAGATTTTTTTTCTCTCTTCTGTGCAAAAAAAAAATAGAGTCAAGAATCAGACTCGAGATTTACCTTCGCCCCGCTAATCTGATTTTAAATGCAGTACTGTGCCGCGTTTTCTGAGCCTGGAAAATTGAAAATCGTCATGATTTTATCGCTTGTATCCGGCTTGAAAACGTTCTTCATGCTGTTACGTAAACTCTGGACGGTTTTTCTTGACTGTGTGGCAACTGAAACGATGGAGGAATTTCTTGGTTCTAGTCGGCGTCGGAAGCTTCGAAAAATTATTGGTCATTAGTCACGAAATTGGACGGGGACGGGGATTCTTTTCCCGGAATTATCTAAAGTATGAGGCTTATTAAAATGACAAAAAAGAATAATCAGAATCAGAAGAGCGAGTGTTCAGATGAAGAAGCGTGTTAATTTTTAATTAATCTAACCTGCGCTCGCCTAACGTATAATTTTGAGACTCGCTGTTTTCTGAGCACCCATACTCGTAATTTCGAAAGTTGGTCAGTTTCCCGTATCAAATTGTCTTGAAAATATGCATTTATTTTCGGAATTCCGCGAAAATGGTTTCCATGATGTATGATGTTGAAACGGCTGTGCAGTATTGTACTGTATTCGGACCCCGAAACTTTGAGCCATGATTTGAGAAAATGATTAGGTTACTAAACAATTGACGCTACCAAATAAATGTATTGCCAAGTTGTTGACGAGGGAATACTTGAGAGGAATTATTTCGATCGTGACGAGGTTCTGGTTAATTGTTTCGAGTTCCTTTCGTGAAGAGAAAAAACTCGAAAGAATCACAATTGCTTTTCTTTGGCACGAACAACTGCAACACGATTCAATTTTCTTTCTCTTTTCAGGCCTATGATATGCAGTAGAATCTCGTTGCAACAAATTGATGTTTCGAAAGATTTCGTTCTTATCTCAGCCCAATAGCCACAACGCCATTTTAATTTCATTTCAACGAATTTTCAATTGTAAGCAAATTTTTCAAAGTTCCCTTAGGATTCGTTGTAACAAGATTCTTCTGCATTTATTTTCGTTCTGGATGTTATTCGAAAAATTTATACATGATTTTTAAGGTGTAGAAAAAAAGAAAGAAAAATATACTGTGGCTTTTTCGTATTTCGACGTTACACGTGGTTGATATCAAAGTTGCAGTCTGACACTTTGGATGTTGCCGAAAGCGTTTGTTCGGAATTGCTCCTGTTCTCAGTCGATGTTAGATTCCGGTGAGATTTTTTTTCTGTGTGCTTTAGTCGAGCCGAAATATTTCCAGAATAAACAATCGACCGTTGAGAATTAGGACTGGAACTTATAGTGGGAGCACGAAGAGGGAAGGGCGAGTTTTTAAGTGCTGCTCGCCAAGTACATGGTAATTGCTTTACTAGCGGTGCGGTTCTAAGTCTCTCTCTCTCACTCTGAACTGCAGTGAACTTTGGATGATGGTAGCCAATGAGCGAGAGAATCGGNACCGTTGAGAATTAGGACTGGAACTTATAGTGGGAGCACGAAGAGGGAAGGGCGAGTTTTTAAGTGCTGCTCGCCAAGTACATGGTAATTGCTTTACTAGCGGTGCGGTTCTAAGTCTCTCTCTCTCACTCTGAACTGCAGTGAACTTTGGATGATGGTAGCCAATGAGCGAGAGAGTCGGAGAATGGGGAAGAAACGAAAAAAAAGGGTGCATAAAGAGAAGAAGAAAAAATAAACAAGGAAAAAGGAGCCCGTCGGACCTCGAGGAATCCCTAGAACCCGGCGGGCGATGTCCAGGTATCGGTTGCCCTAAATGGGCCAGCAGGGAATTTTTATAACTTGTCTTACTCAGCACCATTCATTCACTCCATTGTTGGTGTATATTTTTATTTTATTTTGGCGTGTGAGTTGGCAAATTTTCATTTTAAGCCAATTGCGGATAAACGCCGTTTTCTTCATGCCATTCAAAAGAAGAGCTTCTGCGAGTGAAATATTTGAACGGATTTTGCGAAAAATGCGTCTAGTTCCGGGACTGAATGTGTGTCTCATCAAGTTGCGACGGAGATGAAAATTATCATTTGAACCGATTCTTCATCAACTGAAATTAAGGGTTGAATGCGTTTCGAGCATTATTGGGTAAATGTTTCTTCATCAGATTATTATCTTTTCATTCAGAAATTTGGCTACAGGTTCCTACAAAAGTTTTGGTATGCGCATGCCTCTTATTTCAAACATGCTGTTTCATTTTTGAATGGGAGCATTTTTTTCACAATAAATCTGAAAGAATCATATGTTCTTCATTTAGAGTAGACAAAGAAGATGTCTATCAAAGAAAGATTTTTATGTTTTATTTGAATGGATCAGTTTTTGAGTGACTAAAAAAGTTTAATTGCAGGCAACACTGTGAAATGAATGCATCAAGGAAGATTTCACCTTTAGTGTTAATTTTATCATGATGTGACATTTCTTGTGTAAAAGGGAGAATCAATTGGAAATAGTTGAATAATTGCATTTTCCTTGTAGTGGAGATTTTTGTGCTTTAATAGCATGGCCACAAGGACAATTGAGCAGAAATGAAAAGAGAGGTTATTGCTTTTGATGATATTATTTTGTAACCCATTCCGGCTGAGGCATACAGGTCGGCTCTCTCTCTTTGCAATGAAATTCAAGGGACTAGAAACATTGATTTTTGAGAAACTTCTGTTGTAGTAGAGAACCCCTACAACATGGGGGGAGAACCCTGTAAGGAAGCATAACAATTTGTTCTACAGAGAAAATCATTGTAGAAAGAGTCCATGACTCACTGGCCAACTCCACCCAAACAGACAAAGGGGTTGAAGTGCTCTACTGTCAAAGAGCCCCCGTGTGTGTGAAATTGTCGCAGATGTTGGGAATCAGGGTCCTCATGAGAAGAAGAATGATGATGATGCCTGCTTTTGGTCCGGGTTTTCTCTGGCTAGTCGTGGCCTTCGCCTCCGGGCATTCTCGGATATCCTGCACACGGCTCTCTCACTCACTCACTCACCAACACACACACACACACATACACACACACTCGGACACACACACACACACACA
>CAJPEX010001808.1:13946-49256 GCA_905338405.1 Notodromas monacha
CAACTCCACCCAAACAGACAAAGGGGTTGAAGTGCTCTACTGTCAAAGAGCCCCCGTGTGTGTGAAATTGTCGCAGATGTTGGGAATCAGGGTCCTCATGAGAAGAAGAATGATGATGATGCCTGCTTTTGGTCCGGGTTTTCTCTGGCTAGTCGTGGCCTTCGCCTCCGGGCATTCTCGGATATCCTGCACACGGCTCTCTCACTCACTCACTCACCAACACACACACACACACATACACACACACTCGGACACACACACACACACACATGTCGGGGCTCGGCTGGGCCCAAGCCGTCTGGCGCGCCCGGGAAAGAAAAAAGGGGCGTCCGCAGCAGCATGGCCGCGGGAAACCCTCCGTCCCTCCCTTGATACCCCCGTGACACGCACAACTCCCTCTCCTCCCCCTCCCACCACACACTCACACACACACACATACACACACACAAGTTTCTGACTTGGCATCTCGTCCCACTAACGAATCTGACTAACCTTCGGCTTCATCCTTCTCTCTCCTTTCCTTTCCTGCTCCCCCTCCCCAACGGGGAGACCGCAATCAACTACCTTCGAACCAACCAACACAGTGATAAATAAATAAATAAAGAGCTAACCCACTTACATGCACAGACAGACAGACTTCTTGAAACCATTTTAAGACTCATAGAATGAGCGAGAAAGATTTGGATGCACGGTGCAGTAGAATCTCGTTATAAAGAAACTTTTGAGTCCTTGAAAAGGCTTCGTTGTAAGAAAAAATTCGGTATAACGAAATTTAAATTACATTGTTGCTATTCGACAGGTACAAAAAAACATATGATAATTATTAATTTGTCATGACGAGATTCTACTGTACTTACAGATCATCAGTAATCGCACAATCTTGCGTTTTTTTTTCTAGAAATCTTACTCTCAAGTTTTTGTGTGTCATTTTTTAATAGTCGTGTCAATTTATTTTCTTCATTCCTCGATTGGGTGAATATATGAAGAATTTGGGTGAAATTCTGAGGATCTTACTCTGATTCAGATATTGGATACACTACTTTTCACCGGATTTTTTTGCCTTATTTGTTGGAAAGACATGTAAGATTTTGATGTTTTTTTCTCTCTACCAAGTTATGTAAATACTGTATCTTTGCAGTAAAGTATATGTTTTCTCACTAATGTTTGACATTGCAAATTTGCATGCCCGACAGGAATAAAAATTATTACTGTATAATTTTTTTCGAGAATTCCTTTTTCAAAGCCTGTTTTTCCAAGTATCTGAAGTAACCACATGACGTTTTTAGATTCACTGGAAGGTTTGATTGACTCAGTGCGACGATTTTGTCAACGGGGATATTCTCCGTACAAGGATTTTCTTTCTAGTCTTAGTGAATTTCATACATCACTTTCAAGGAAGACACGGACTACACGATATAGAAAGGAATTATATTCGAATCCTATGCTTGAAAAAGTGATTGAATCTATAGAAGGCCTTAAGAATCCTGGAATTTTTTCAGCCTATCGCGAAGAAATCGTGCATTATCGAGTGTTTCCTCTCAATTTCTTTTGCACGATTCCCCCAAAAATTGCTGATTCACGAGAGCAATAAAAATTATTACTGTATAATTTTTTTTCGAGTCGTGCGGCATTTTTCGGGATTAGGACCGCGATAAATTTTCACTGCCGGAAAAAATGACTCGAAATTATCAGGAAGAGAGTTTTTTTCAATTTCGTTCTTGGATCCTTTGAAGACAGAGAGAAGTGGGAATTCGGACGTGTCTCCTGCGTAACGTTTTCTCTTACTCTCTCTTTTTGTGGTTTTTTTTGTTGTTGTTGAATATTTGTCAAGTGTTAGGTTATTGAAAGGAGGCAGTTGGTGGTGAAGCGGATCCCGGTGGCATCTGCAATCGCTGGAAATATAGTTTCTTACCCCGGGGAGTCTCTCGTCGTCGTGTGAAGGAATGACAGGGAATCGAACCGATCACCCCCCCCCCCCCCCATCTCCTTTCTTTCTTCTGAACATACGAGGGGTTGTTCACAAAGATTTGGGACTTTTTAAAATAGATCCGACAGAGTTCCAACGATTCACATTTTTTTACTCGAATAGCTTCATCATTTGGCAACACTTCCAGTGCTGTTCAGCATACAGTACTCTTAGCTGATTTCAATGCAATTTTTTTAATGCGATAAATCCAACGATCAAAGCAGTGCCAGAAATCAAATTCTGGTACAGTAGTTGATTGAGCTGCTCTTCAATGGAGAAAATGAGGGTTTTTCGTGTCCTCTAAATCAATTCCTTTTTTAGGTTGTTCTTCACTGTCGGGAACAGCCAGAAGGCACAGAGTGCCTGGTCAACCAGCAGAACTCGATTTTTGGCACTTTTTTGATCGATGAATTTATTGCATGAAAAAAATGCATAGATGGGTAGATGAACGAAAGCTTTATTTGCCACTTTTTGGCGTACACAGGCTTCAAACAATGTTTCCCAAAAATCCCATCACCCAAACCCCCTCCCATTCCCACCCACTTCCATTCAAATACATTCCAGCATATCAGGATGAAAAAAGGAAAGAAGAATAAAATTCATCCCAGAACATGCAAATTCACAAACAATACAAATTCATACAAATTTTTTCAAAAAATGTCAATAAATTAATACTGTAATAATCACAGCACAAGGCAATTGCTGAGCACCGACTTGAGCACAAGGTGATCAGCCTGCCTCCATATACTGTACTGTACATTGTAGTTTATTCAACAAATTGGAGAGAATCTCTGAGGAGAAATAACACAAAACTAACCAGTGTGTCTTGGTTCTTCTAAAATTTGGGATACAAATGCATTGAACAGCATTGGAAGCGTTGTCCAATGATGGGTCTAATGCGCGTACAATCTGTTTATTTTGGAGTTCCTTCGAGTCTATTTCAATAAGTCTCGAAACTTATGAACCAACCCCTCGTACTTCTTTAATTTTCGAATCTCTGTCCACATTCCGAATGGATGGTCTTCTTCCGTCACGTTATAAGTCGTATCCCCCCCCCCCGTCCTCTCTGAGACTCTCTCTCTCACACACACACAGTCTTTTTCTTTCCCGCAGTGTTCGGCTTCTTCTTGTACCTTTCCTGAACTCCGTCTCAGCTGAAGTGGATGCTCTTAAGGGCGTTCCGAGTCACTGGAGAAGTCCCATTATGGAGCTAGGGGAAAAATAAATGAATAAATGAAAATAGAAAAAAGGTTTTTTTTTGTTTTGTTTCCCCTCTCGGATCAAACTGGGGCCCAGGCTTTCGCGCCATCGGTTCGGTTCTCTCTCTCTCTCTCTCTCGTCCTGCGCGGACTTGGTTGCGTATTCGTTAGACTTTTTTGTTGTTGTTTTTTATTTTATTTTTTTTTAATTTTTATGTGTGTGTTGAGTTGCTCGCCTTGGTTTCCTATCACTGGATGGCAGCTGTCATTATTGAAGAGTTTCAACGTCATAACGTTGAGTCGATCGAGTCGGACTCGCTGCTGGATATATATTTTTTTGTGGGTTTTCAGGGACAATGCATTTTGGTGTGCAAATATTGGCCGCATGATGATGACGTGGTCAAGTTGTTATAGGTGGACTTTTATTAAAAATAAATAAAAAGATATAGTCTACAACGATTTTCTTTGTACAGTACAACGCATTTTTCGTTACTCCCGTAAGGTTCTTTTCCCCGTGTTGTAGAGGTTCTGTGCTACTGAATCCCCTCTACGACGAAATTTTCAGGGATAAGAAATTGTTTGCGAATAAAGTAAAATTTCGTTACAAATACACGTCTGTGGACTTCAGAAAAAGTTTGTTTTAGTGATTGATTTGTTGTAGCGAAATATTTAAAATTAATGACGAACGTTCTTTTTTTTACATCAGACGTGCGATTAGATCTTGCTTCTGTGGCATTCTCAGATTTTTTGCTCGAGGAAAAAATGTAGATTCAATCATGCATTCCGTCATTTGCATCAATATCTTCATTTTCTTTTTTTCTTTTTCTAGGAGGATGATGTGGAACCATTTGGAAGTATGTTGGTCATTGATTACAGCTCATCTTCATGGTAAAAAAAACCAGTCATTCACATTTTGGATTGGAAATTTCAGACTGTGTCTGCCGAAGGCAGGAAATTTTCCAACTGTAAAATCGATTAAACATTCTTCAAAGCATTTTGTTATGCTGGATTTGTCAAGTCTGTAATGATGAAATTGTTTCAACATGCAAGTTACTCTATATGGGCTTCATGTTGGGACTTGAGAAACATTTTTCTTCACTGAAGAACTTCGCTGTAATGAGATTTCACTGCAAAGGCTGAATGGTGTTGACCAGGGGGCATTTTTTTTTTCTCAGGGAAAAGAGCTGCGTAGGCTCAGAAAAAATTTAATTTTGAAGCAAAAACGTTGTGGCCTACAAATTACAGGCAGGTGCTCTTTTTATATCGATCTTGTCTGTATAGCGATTTTTGTCTTGGTCTCACAGGGTTCTCTGCCAACCTTAAATGGGAAACGAAATCCTCTCGACGACGAATTTTTTTTCTGTTCCCCTGATGTTTGTCCACTTGTAATTGAATGAAGAACTAAGGCGTCAATTGTTGTGGGATTGTCGGGTGTGCTGAAAATCGTCCACGTACCCACCGGCCCGGTATTATTATTTTTTTTTTTACGCTTCAAAAATAACGAAACGAGGAGAAATTTGATTAAAAAAAAAACAGTAGAGAAGGGAGAGAAAAATGCCGGGTGATTATTTCATCACTGCAACTGTGGCGCGATTGAGAAAGGCGGAGGAGCAGTTGTTTGACAAGCGAAGCGCGGATTTGACGGCGTGTACTGGTGGCGTCCAGGACACGGCTGCTGTTAAAAGTTTCCGTTCCCATGAAGTGGTTGCCTGATGAGTTTGTCTGGCGCCTCGATTTCGTCGTCGACTAACTGCTCCCTGAGAAGAAAGGGGGAAATTAACATCGAACAAAATA
Organism: Notodromas monacha; assembly: GCA_905338405.1. Lineage (NCBI taxonomy): Eukaryota > Metazoa > Arthropoda > Ostracoda > Podocopida > Cyprididae > Notodromas > Notodromas monacha. Next base: position 18,906 of record CAJPEX010001808.1, read on the forward strand.
AATAAAAGCGAGAAAAGACTAACTGTTTTCTGATTTCGAATATGTCAAAGCATGTCAATGAGATTAAAAAAAAAAAAACACGCACACACACACACACAAAAGGAGTTGTCCTCCAAGCGAAATAAGATCAGCAGACGAAGATTGAGCTGATTTGATGGGAAAAATGTGCACAAAAGAACGAAATACGCGAATGAGCGGGCACAACAACGAAAAATACTAGCCTCGACACTTGATTGTTTCGAGATTGTCAGTGCAAAAAAGTAAATAAAAAAAAACCTAAGAGCGAAATATATTCAGCTACCGATGATTGAGCTGATTTGGTGGGAAAAAAGGGGCGAAAAAGCGCTAGTACACGAATGAGCGGATATGAAAACGTCGCGAAGGACTCAACTTTTTCTGGTTTCGAATCTGTCGAAGCATTTCAATGCGATTTCAAAAAACAAAAACAAGGAATTGTCGCCCAAGCGAAATAAGATCACCTGGCGAACATTGAGCTGATTTGATGGGGAAAATGTGCACAAAAGAGCGAAGTACACGAATGAGCGGGCACAACGACGTCAAATAGTCGTGACATTTTATTTTTTTTAAGATTATCAATGCAAAAAAGAAAGAAAGAAATTAACCCACGAGGGAATAAACTCAGCTACCAAGGATTGAGCTGATTTGATGGGAAAATAGGCGAAAAATCGCTGGTACACGAATGAGCGGATATAAAAACGACGTAAAGGACTCAAATTTTTCTGGTTTCGAATCTTTCAAAGCGATTAAAAAAAAGATCAAACAAACAGGGAATTGTCCTCCAAGCGAAATAAGATTATCTGGCGAAGGTTGAGCTGATTTTGGGGATCAGTTCACAAAAAAGCGAAGTACACGAATCAGCGGGCACAAAAACGACATAAAAGCCTTGACAATTTATTGTTTTGAGTTTATCACAGCTTGTTGAGGCAATTTCGAAAAAAAAAGGAATGAACCTCCGAACAAAATAAACTCAGCTAGCGAGTATTGAACTGATTTGATGGGTTCGAAGTGCACAAGAGCGAGTACATTTACGAGCGGGAAAAGGGCACAAAAAAGCGAATACATTTATGAGCGGGCACAACAACAACGACAACAAAAAGCCTTGAATATTTATTGTTTCGACTTTGTTGGAGATTGTCGATGCGATTTATAGAAAAAGGAGCAGCTAATCAACCTCAGCTAGCAAGAATTTTATGTGAGAATTTTTCAGAACAGCTGATTTGATGGGGAAAAAGTGCACAAAAGAGCGAATGCGCGGATATGAAAACGACGACATAAAGGACTCAACAGTATTTTCTTGCTTCGAGTTTGTCAGTGCGATAAAAAAAAGCATTACCATACGAGCAAAATAAACTCAGCTAGCTAGGATTAAGCTGATTTCATGGCGGAAATGCACAAAAGAGCGAAGTACATACACGAATGAATGGGTACAAAAGCGTCAAAAAGATGAATACCCCCCCCCCCCCGCCCGCATTTTTCGAAGCTTGTCACCGCGACTTTTGAAAATGGCGAAGCGAAATATCCTCAACTTGCCAAAATTATAAGTGGTTAATTCAAAAAAAAATTATGCATACAAAAAAGCCAATACACGAATTACCGGGCACAACGCCAAATAAAATTTACTGAAATGAACATTCTGTACACGAAAAAGCGAGTACGCAAGCAATATAGGGAAACCCCCACATGCGGACACCTCTACCTGCGGACAATTCGACATAGGGACACTTATTTTATCATAACAAATTGATAAAAATGACCCTAAATGAGGACACTGACTCAACATAGGGACATTTTGTTATGAAATTGCGAATGCATTTCAGGCCAAATTACAAGAAACAGATATTTCCAACCCTAAAATTGATGCATGGGAGACAATTTTTATTTTCATGGAATTATGGTGAGTATTTTGTACATAAAATACCAATTAAAATTTATATAATGTAAGTCTAAGGGAAATGAGACTCGACTTAATGACATTTTGACTTGGGGACCCTCTTGATGCACCAATTATGTCCGCATCTCGGGGTCTCACTGTATATTTGCCAGAGCGAAATTATCAAAAAAATCTACCGAAAAAAGAAAAAAAAATTATCCATGATGAAACTTCAACTAAATGAACTCGTGTTGGTATTTTGAGTGAAGAAATTGAAAACGACGCTCATCTTACCATATTTATACATACAGTATATTGATGCAGCTTTTCCCCCCATAAGTTTCGTCATGCGTAAAGTATAGTTCGATATTCGGACATCGAAGAAGAAGAAAATGAAAAAAAAGTAGAACGAAGATGGAAAAACGAAAAAACAGAAAGCTGAACACAAAAAGATGCGTGCCAGTCGCTTATCATTGCTTATGAAAGCTTTCGAGCCCTTTTTTTTTTTTTTTTTTTTTTTTTTTTTTTCTTCCTTTCGTGGTTTGCTATNNNNAAAGTTTTAGAGCCTTTTTTTTTTTTTTTTTTTTTCGTTGCGTCTCGTCCGTTCGGGGTTGGCTATCCCCCGAGGCGGAAGTTCCTTGCCCCGGCGATCGGATTCTCTTTCATTTTTCATTCCCTTAAATCTTCTAGTGATTGTTTTATATTTTTCCCCCGCTTGATTTTTTTCCTTCTTTTTCTGTGTGTGTATGCTCCCTTCTTCGTCTTCTAGTCGGGCTACTCTTCTCTCGGCGTTTCCTACGTGCGAGGGAAAGTCCGAAAGTCCAGTCACTTGCCGTTTCTATTGATGGTTGCCATTATTATTTTTTAAATGCGAACCTCTTCGAGTAGAACTTTGAAGGGCCAGGAGAAACAATTCGAGTTAGAGAAATGAGCATTTGTGTTGGGGAGATGATGGAAGAATTATAGGAAACCTTCCGTTGGTGATATTCTGGGGATTAAATTGCTTTTTGAATGAGTTGGCAGGATGCTGAACTTGGAGGCAATGTTTTATTTGCCCGAATAGTTTTTTTTTAATTTTCTTTTTTCAAAACACATCGAGTTACATTTGTACTGCTGTTCTCTTTCCTGCGTCAATAAAATATTTTAGTAGCCGAAAGGCCTCCAGAAAATTCAATTTATGGAGGTATGCGAGGGAAAGCCTTTGACTTGGGGAAGTTTTTAATGCAATTTTTTTTTTAAAGAAAGTCAGTCAAGGACTTGAAAAAAAAAAGAGATTAGGAGGTTTTCAAATTATTAAGCTTCGAGTTATTGAAGATCAACTGCATTTTCTCGCAATTTAGGACGCTTTCGCCCCATCGATATTCAATGGTGTTTTATATTTGAGGATATTCAGATTCGTTTATTCAGTTTTGTCGACCGACGGAATCTTCTAAATAATAATGGAATAATGTTAAGTTCTGGAGATATGTACTGTATTTCTGATTTAGAAAACAAATTCTAATAGAGGTGGTAGCTGAAACATGAGTATAACAAAGTGTCTCGTGTGATTCTGCAGCAATAAAATCTTCTGGATTCGTTTTGAATTTGCAGGCGAAATTTTAGTCTTATTTCGGACTTGCAAAAAATGTATAAATGTGTTCTGTATGTGTGTTCTTGATTAATTCTGATACAGTATTAGAATGCGGTACCGTATTTGAATAAATTTCTTCATTGATGTAGACAAAATGTTCAAAGAAGCTTGGAAAACAAAACAAAAAAGTGATCGAAGTGTGTATTTTTGATGCACTTCTATCGTGCAGTAGCGAAAATAAAAAAGGAGATACGCACTGTATCTTTAGTAAAAATTAATTGAAATTTCAGCAGTCGAAATTATGTTACAGAAAAATTTTATCTGAATTTGAAGAAAAGAATCTCGATCATTTGTTTCAAAACTTACGAGTGATCCCTCGTTTATTCCTGCAGAATTATGGGAGCGGAGATTGAATGGCGCGTTGGGTTCGAAATGTGTGTGTGTGTGTGTGTGTGTGTATGTGTCTTTTTGTTGTTCCGGGTGCTGCTATAGTTTGCGGTCTGCGCACCAGGTCTTTGGTCGACATGACAGAAAAACCCGAGTCGTGGTTTCTTATTATTATAGTTATTACCATTACGCGGCTTTCTGTTTATTTTTTATTTTTAAACTTTGTTATTTGCTCGATGGAATCAAATGCAATGCCCTGTTACGTCATAAGGAATTTCTGCTGGTGTGGATCGTGTTGGAAGTGGAATCGCGGAATTTCTGTGACTTGTTTTATTTTTCTTAGAAATGCTGAAATTACTTGATGAATATCCACGTTTTTTTAAAATGGTTTTAGGAAGATGATTGAGTTTGTGAATAATTTTTCTTTGTGGGAGGAAATTCGTTTTGAGACACGCCGACTCGGATTTCTGTATTTGGGATTGAAGCACCGCATTTTCTTTGCGAAATTTTCTGACGTACATTTTCGAGGGAAGAATTAATATGATATATCGAAAATATAATTTTGAATATTACGAAACCCTGTCATACGCATGGACCTACGACTAGTTGCTTTTGAATATTTTTCATGTTCAAAGAGTGTATCAATTGATGCAATCATTTGTTCTCGAGGTTGAACAATTTTTTGGAGATCAATCCAGATTGCCATTTGTATGATGAGAAAGTTTTCGAAGCTTGATTGGATTTTTTTACGTATACTGTATAAGATGTTCAGCTTAATTTTGCATGCTGTATTTGTTTCATACAAAAGCAAAAAAAACAACACCGGTTCGCATCTCTGAAAATGAATTATATTTTTTCCCGTTTTCAGGAAAATCCTTACTGAATCTGGAAAATTTATATTTAAAAACCACCGAAGCCTTTGTTTGAGAGTAGTAGCAACAGAGTAAAGGTATTAAATTAAGTAGAAAGGTACTTCTAGGATTATGCTTGGGTCACTGATTGGGAGAACTTTCCTGCACGTGATCCAACTTTAGCGAGAAAGCTTTTACTTTAGCGACGATTCGCACTGATTATTGATTTTATTTCGTTCGCTTTTTTTTTCTCCTCGGATTTTGGGAAATTTTTCCGAGTTCGTGTGCCGAGCTCTTTCTTGTCTTTCGCCGGAATGGTGTTCGTATTGTGTGCAAAGGTGTTATTTATTTTGCTCCATATTCCTTTTGAGCCCGTGTCGGGAGATGATCGTCACGATCGGAAGAAGTTGTGCGAAGAAAATTCGGGAGGAGCTGAGATTGATCGATCGCGGATGCAGTCGAGCGGTGAGGCGAAAAAGTGGTGCCGGCGAGTTTTGCGACATGGGTTTTTTTTCTTCGTTTTTTTTCTTTCTATAGACGTTTGGCTCGAAATTAATCATCCGTCTCTGGGGAATGGGAGAATAGTTTTCCTTTTTTTAAATTACGATGGAACTGTTGTCAAATGTTGTGTATTTTATGTCTCCACGAGCTCTCACTCTAAAAAATCTCCTACAGACGCTGAGAATGCAACATAGATAGATAGCAGTTTGATAACATTTTAACTCAACTTTTTAAGGAAGTTTCATAGGTTTTACTCACCAAAAGACCGATCTTTTGGGTGGTCACGTTGGTTTTATCGACTGAAATTATCGTACAATAATTATTCTGTTAATATTTCAAGATACAGCATTTCAATCTTCACACAAGAAGAGAACGGTTGAGAGGAAATAAAGTGTCTGTCTCAGATATTGAAACTGCTGGAATTTTTTTTTATAGTTTACTGTATTAGAACACAATCAGAAGTGGCATTCTAAGGCATATCTCTTTAATGTCAGTGAGATGCAATCATTCCAGAACTTGGACATTCTATGAAGTATTTGGTGAAGAATCACTGGGTGTGGCTGAGACCCCACCCCCAAATATGTGACCTAAGGTCAATAGCACAAAATGAAAATATTTTGCCTGTGTACCTGTGGTAACAAGCAGGTTCACAACTGGTGCATTGAGCACATGTACAAGATTATTGATGGAGCTGAAGCAAGTAACCAGCCCTCCTCCAAGACAATTGCTGTTTTCTTGAAAATAATTGTGAAAATTTGCCAAGGCGTGGCTGAGCAGCTACAGCATTAAGAAGAAGATTACCAGATGGCCTTGAACATGTTACAAACTTTAAGCATTGAAGTATTTTAAAATCTGTGGACCAGCACCAGTATGCAAACGTTTTATGCTGGTCTCAGGATTTTTTTCGAAGTACTGTACTGTATTATTCATGAAAAGTAGCAATGAAGTCTGTCATCTTTATCTGAAATTTCAGAAAGACAATGGCAGTTGAAATTACCTGATGAAAAATAAAACTTGTCGTTTCTCTCAGTAATACTGTACTTCAAACAATTTTCACATGCTGAAATAAACTATTTTAATTATTCTTTATTTTAAACATTTTTGGAAGCCCCAGAAATATTAAAAAAACTTCCGTCAGGTGATATCGACGAAGTAACCAAGAATTAAAGTACAAACGTTTTCTCGTCTCCGAAAAATTTATAGAGGGTAGTTTCGAAAACTCGTCTTGAAAGAACAGAGCAAAAATTGTATGAAATTTTGCCAGTCTGCAAAAGATGTTTTGGAAATTTGCTGGTCCTCAGAAATTTGCATGGAAATTTGCCGGTCTGTGAGCCAAAAAAAAAGGTTGGGAAACACCCTTCTAGATTTTTTTTTTCAGGTGAAGCTGGACACTCTCAGCTTGTGTATTGCATAGAATGATCACAGTACGAGCACCACCTGCCTTTTTTTTAAATTTTTTTTAAAGAACTACTAGTAGTTTGGTACTAACGCATGAAGTTGGTCACAGAATTTCGCCCCTTTTTTTTCAATGGATATCCTTTCAAAATTGGGTAGGTCACTGAGACGGCGGGTTTCGGTTCTGGGCAACGCGAATGCCGATGACGCAGCTGGCTGCGCCCTGGTCCAGAATGTTCCGCACTCGCACAGTACTTCCTTTCCATCCCGCTTTTATTTCTCCTTATCAATTCCATTCTCTCTTGTTTTTGTTTTGTTGTGTTGTTTTGTAGGAGGAGGAGCAGGATTTGAATGTAAGAAGGAAATGAGGGTAGCGTAACCCAAGCTTGCGTAAATAAAGGCTCTGTGCCCTGATCTAAAAATGCCCGGGGCGCATGGATGCTTCCCTACCAAGTGAAGTTTGGAGGCTCGCACAGCTTGCTTGTGTACTGTTTTATTGATTGCTTTATCATTGATTTCTCTGAAATAATTATTTCAAAATATTAATCTATTCAAAATTATTTACTGTTGAACCTCTGTAAGTCAAATTTCTAGGGACCAGGAAAAAAATTCGACTTCGGGAGGTTTTGATTTTCGGAGGTTTCCAGTTGAGGAAACGAACACTTTTGTTGTGAGGAGAAGTGAAAAAATGTGGGAAATTATAAATGAGGATATTCTGGGCCTAAACTTGCTCCTTAATGAGTTTACACCTTGCTGAACTTGGAGGCAGGGTTTCATTTGCTTATAAACAGAAGAAAGACTAAAAAAACGTTTTTTTTCAATTGGTTACTTCGTCGAAAACGCCTTACAGCATCTTTTTTAACCTTTCAACCCGAACATCTTTCCAAAGAGTCTTTTTTAAGTTTATTATCATTTCAGAAGGTGAAAATTTGTCTGAAGGGTTAACAAGAGTAACAGCCATTTTTTAATTTTTATCATATAATTTCAGCCGCCATTGTCTTCAAAAAATTCCAGATAACAGACTTCATTGCTAATTTTGATTAATTTGATATGCTGAAGAAAATATCCCGCGGACCGGCAAAAAATAAAAATAAAAATCTGCGGACCATGGGTTGCGGCAACACTGCTAATGTACAGTACAGTATTTAAAAAATAAATAAATGTTCATTTATTCTATTGTGTCTGAAAACTTTGGACGATCCCTCGTAAGTACGTATATAGGTTTCGTTCGTCTCATACGTGTTCGTCGGTCTTGTTCTTCTTCCTCTTTTCTCCTGTGTGTGTGTGTGTGTGTGGACGACGACGAGGCCGCTGAACGACCGGCTTTGTTGTCAAGAGTGGCCGGGACGAAAGGAGTGATGGAGTGCTTTCGCAATTGGTCGTATGTTGGACTGAATTACGGTTCTTCGCGGGTACTTGTCGCATGCGGGGCCGCTTCAAGTCTTCCCGACCAAGAGTGCATGTGTGTGTGTGTGTGTGTGAGTGTGTGGATCCTGAAGAGGGGTTCTTTCGAAATCCCCCAGTTTTTATTTTATTTTTTTTGTGTGTGTTGGTTGTGGGACTCACTACGGGTGTCCGAAGACGGGGGGATTCTAGTTTTTGCTTTCTTCTTCTTCCTTCTTTATACAGTATATCCAGCTCTGTTTTGAAGCCTTTAGGACACGTGTCACTCACAATATGTCTGTGTGTGTGTGAGACTCGTGGCCACATTGTGCGTGAATGGCTGTGAGCCACACCGATGTGCTAATAAGATGCATTTTCTGTTCTCGTGTGTGTGTGTGTGTGTGTGTGTGTATGTGAAGATGTTTGAAGACCACAGGTACTTCGCAGGTAGAGGGGTTTCTTTCGGGTAACGGGTGCTTCACATAGTGATTTAAAAAAAAAATCTCGAAGTGGTACGTCCATCAGCAAGGGGTTTGCGAGTGGGTGAAAGCCATGAAGAAATATGCATGTACAGTGGAGCACCCCCGACATACGGACGATTCCACTTTGGGGGCCCGTGACGCTCGAAAAACAAATGCCCGACATCCTGAAAATTTTCTTGAGATGCGGACAACTCCACTAAAATTTTCTAGATGAAGGGGAGCATTTTATTTGTTTGAAAATTTTCGATATCACTTGAACGAACCGAGCTATTTCTACGAAAAAAACGGAAATATTAATCTAATTATAAGTGTACTTTTGATTCGTAAACCAAAGCGAGATAATTTTGTGCATCCATTTCAAGTTTTTAAAGAAATCTTGATTGACTGTGCACAGTTTAGCAAGATGCTTGCTAATTTTTACTATTACGACTCCTTCTCATGCCAAAAGGGCAGATTCTGTAAGAGTTGTTTCGTCAGTACTGCACGAATTTAGTTGAACTGGGCTTTGATTTTCTTTATGAAACTCTCGTTTAAAGAATTATTTCTTTGAATGACGTGTCGTAGTAACTTCATGTGCAAAAGGCATCAATTCTGAAAAGATGAACGGATTGTGTGAAAATTAAGAGCGTCGTGTATTTGCTTACCTTTTATTGCGGATGGGGTCTTCGATTCTCAAGTCAAGTACAGTGTTGTGTTCGAGCAGTGCAATATGTTGAATAAAAAGTCGCGAACTCATTCGAAAAAAAAGCGCATTACTTTTTAGTTCTCGCAAAAAAAATTATAATCTTGGTTTTTGTTGAACGGAAGCACGACTGAAAGTCTACGAACTCATCTGATTCCGGAAGAAAAGATTTCGGGGAAAAAGCTTCAGACATTCGTGGATCGAAATCATGTCAATTTTATATGCTTGAAGGAAAAAATCAGTGCGTATCGTGTAAATACCGAAGTACTTTTTTTTACATGTACTTTACAATATATGGCTGAAATTCGTCTCAACTTTTTGACGATTTTTCGTGTCAATTCCGGGTTTCAAAAAAAAAATTATAATGAAGGCAACTCTTGTCTCTCACTTGAGAAAATCAGGGCGTATCGGTTGAATATGGAAGTCCTTTTTTTTTGTAACGATGCACTCAACCGTGAATAATCTTGTGAGTACGCTATACTGTATATGGCTGGCTTTCATCCCAACTTTTTGACCTTTTTTTTTTCCTCGTGTCAATCCCGGGTTTTTGAAGAACTGAAAATAATAAGAAAGGCAACCCTGGTCTCTCTCACTCGAGAAGCTCAGCGGTGATTGACTCCTTGGTAGAGAGAGAGTCGGAAGAGATCCCTTGGGTGACCGCATTCCGCGGGAGTTCAAGCGAGAGGACCCAGTTAGCATCCCTCGCGGCTAAGTTTTTTTTTTTCCTTTTCTTCCGTTTTCTTCTTATTATTTTTTATTTCATTCCGTCTCTGATTTTCTCCTTCCCGGAACCGGGATGGACCGTGCTTGAGAAAAAAAAAAGGGTTGCCAACGGATCTGATACTTTCCTCACTCGAGAAAATGGGACTACCGCGGGGAAGTCGAGGTTTTGCAGTTGTCTTTTTTGGCGAAAGTTTGGAAAATATTCCAATTTTTTGTCAATGTTTCCTGTTTGTCGCATGTAAGGAGAACAAGTTGAAAACGAAAGAGCAGGAAGCTTGATAAATACGAGCAAGTGCATAAAAACTAAACTTCAAAAAGAGCGAATATTAAAAAAAAAAATACTGCAAAAAAATGTGCACGCAAAAGCGAAGATTTAATCAAATATGTCTGAATATTTTATAAGAGATTGAGTTATTTCATGTTGATTCATGTTTTCGGTAGAGCAAGTGGACAAAAGATCAAGTGCTCAGAAACGCAACTTCAAAAAGAGCGCGAATGTTTCTAAAAAGTTTATTTTCGAAAAAGCGGGGATTTTATCAAGTGTGTCTCGAAACTTTATAAAATGTTGAGTTACTTGAAGTTGGACGATATTTTCGGAAGATCAAGTGCAAAGCAGAACAAGTGCTCAAATGCGCAACTCCAAAAAGAGCGCGAAAATGTGTGTCAAAAAGAGCGCGAATATCTTTTGAAATTGTGTGTTTTCAACAACAAGGATTTTTTCAGTGTGTCTCGATATTTTGTAGAAGGTCCAGTTATTTGCAGTTGAGGCACGTTTACAGAAGAGCAAGTGCGCGAAAAAGTGCTCAAAATAGCAAATTCGAAAAGAGCGCGCAATCTTTTGAAAATATGTGTTCGTACGAGGAAGGAATTAATCTCTGTGTCTCTCTATTTTATGTAAGGTCAAGTTGGGTTAAGTTTACGACAGAACAAGTGCTCAAAAGCGTAACTGTGAAAAAGCACATACAGTATTTATTTTAAAATATGTTTGCGTAAGAGCAAAGTTTTAATCCATGTGTCTCGATATTTTATGAAAGGTTCGAAAATACTTCGAGTTGGGTTAAGTTTACAAGACATTAGGTTAAGGAATTTTAGTTCATGTTGTGTTAGACCACAACACTCTAGGTCAAGTCAGGTTACTCCACGTTGAAAAAAAGATAGATTGTAGAAACTTTGCTTGGGCTATGTTACAACATTCCGACTTGGGTCGAATGGGTCAAGTGTTAGACTATCATACCATTTTATTTTAATACAGTATCGCGAATTGCCTTTTTGAGATACATTTTATTTTCTATCATCAGCTGTCTTTGCTAGCTGCTACAAGTTTGAACTGTTTTCGTACTTCGAAAGTTTTTTGATGGAGTGACTTTTAGGATGCATCGATCTTTCGGTTCTCTTTCACTTTGATACAAACGCCGTTTTTAAAAAAAATTGTGGAGTTGTCAAATTATATTGATTTCCTTGTCTTCTTGAGGTATTTTTTCTTCTCCATTTTCAGTGTCTGATCGATTGGTCCGACGTGTTTTTTGCTTGCAACACGTGATCCATAAAATCAAGTGGCGTGTGTAACGACTGCAAATTTTAGTCCCAAGTTTCTTGTGAATATATTGCGTTTGTATATAGAGTATTTACTTGAGGAAATTAAACCGTGGATGAATCTAGTGATGCCTATGCTCAGTCTCGGAAAAAAGTGTTTTCCAAATCAACTTATTTTGTGTGTGTGTGTGTTTCTTTTTTTTTAACGAAAAAGAACTGCCTTTCATTGTGTAAATAATCTAAATATGGTGATTAAGATAGCTTGCATTCATTTCGGTCCAGTTTGTGTAGGAATTTCGTCGCCCATGTCCCAGATTGCGTAAAACCCGTCTGCGAATGTAAACCTTGCTGTGTGTGACCACAGCCGAAAACGCACACCTCGGTCACTATTTTAATCCACGACGTGCCACATTATCATCGCTATTCGTAGGAGACAACAGGGAAAAATTCCACGCTTTGCTGAAGTAATGTGGGGGAAAAAAAATCGTCATCTGATTCACTTTTTTTTTTTTTTTTAATTGAAGAGAAAAGAGGGACATGGTATTTAATCCATCTCCTCTTCATTCCCTGGTTTTTCGTTTCGAAGAACTGTGGTGTAAGTGTACGATGCAGTACTTCATTTTATTTATTTTTTATTCTTCATGATTTTTTTTTTTGTACACGAGCAAGCAAGCGTGGAGTTGACGCAAGTTGACGCGAGAATTGATGAGCGTTTATGTATTTTTTGTTGTAGGCTGATGATTATTATTTTTTCTTGTGCTTCCGCTTTTCTCTCTCTCTCTCTTTTTCCGAGCGACTCATTCATCACCACGCGTCGCGGGAAAGTGTGTAACTTCCGACTCGACTTTGACTTCGACTCCCCGGGTTCTGTTTCTAACCCTCCTCCTTGTGTTCGTTCGGGTAACGTCAGGCATGACGCCGCGGGCCTGGGTCTCAACTAGCAATTTCCTCATCTCTCGCAATGCGACGGGGGTTTTTTTTTTTTTTTTTTGAGCACAGATAGGAATAGGATGGNTGCGGCGGGGTTTTTTTTTTTTTTTTTGTGAGCACAGATAGGAATAGGATGGTCAAGAAAATGTTGCACCGATTTTTTTTCAACAGCAATGAGAAAAAGCCGAGAAAACAAAATTGCGATGACCCGTTCGAATGAGAGGTAAAATTAAACGATCGCTGTTTGTGTTCGTGGCTTGAACAGTCATATCATACTTACTTTAGTTTTCTAAAAAAAAAAAGAAATTATTTGGAAAATGTCGCCGAAGTAGGGGAGGATATTTTATTTTAAAAATACGAGTATAATGCGCATGAAATACTGTGAAACTGGGAAACTGAATTTGAACTAGAGGGACTTTTGATTTTTTTAAACGTCTACATCTTCGAGCTGAATTATTCAAGTTTATAAACGCAAAATTTGAAACTTCCGAGTTTTTTTGGATTTCATTGGTGCTTCATTTCGTTGTTTTTGGAATATCACGACACTGCGGTGGTATTTTAGCTTTAGTCGAGTCTCAGTTCGAATGGCTTTCAAGCCTGAAGAAGTGCAGTTTTATTTTTTTTAAAGCCTTGAAGAAAGACAAACTCCCGCAAAAGTTGTTGAAGTTTTTATGAAGATTATAGAAACACGTAATGCGCTTTCTGGAGAGCGCTTTTGAAATTTTGAAGTGAGCCTCTTTGTTCCGACTTTCTTTGTTTCGGCTTTAGTTGAGACTGAAGAAGAGAGGCTTGCTTCATTCCAATGCTCGACATTTGTCTTCCGTTTCCTATGACCCCTGCTTTTCTCAAGAAAAAAAAGAAAGGTTATTTCGAGATCTCTGGAGAGTCCGAAGAAACGATTGTTTCTGTGTCTCCGAATGAGGCTCGGTTGAGTTGAGACGATGACATTTTTTGGTTGTAAATCACCCTTTTGCCCTGATATTCCTGTCCATGTCATGAAAGGACTACGTTTCATTTTCGTAAGTAATTTATTTCTGTCTCGTAATATTTCTGTCTCGTGCGAAACTTAACCAGAGTTTTTTTTTAATGCATTACTCATTTCGTCCGTCGAACCAAACTTTTTTTCGATAATTGAAGTCATAAATTGCTTCCGGTTGATGGGAATACTTTGGTTGGCGAGAAAATATCGAATCTTTTAGTTTTTTCCAGCTGAAAATTTCCACGAGGAAGTCATGAATGAAAAAAATTAGGCAGTTCCTTTTCTCCTCAGCTGAAAAGAATCTTTCCCCGAAAACACCTTTCTTCAAAATTTAAATAAATAAATGTATTTTATCAGCCATCAAAATGCAAGAACATCTGAGACCTGCCTGCAAAAAAAAGAAGGTTTTCCATCGAAGACACGTAGTTTTTCGATTGACAAGATCTTGAAAATGTGGTGCTTCTCTTGAAGTTTTCTTGAAAATGAATAATGGAAGGCTTGAACAATCGAGCTGCTCAAATCTTGTTTTGCAGAAAAGTATTTTTGATTTATTTGAAGCATCGATTTCGGGCGATCAAATGAGACAATTCGGAGCAAGAAAAACGCATCAGTAGCGTGAAATTTTAATTTTGAACTGATCCAGCTAGAAGAATTCACCATTGAGCGTGATTTCATATTTTTATCTGCTTAGGAGCTGGCAAACTGCAAAAAGCTTGAAAGTATTGTATCGTAGACTGTATTGTTTCTGTCCGAAAAATCAATATCAGCGCATATCCGTAGTTTTGAGCATTAATTGGCCGATTAAAAATAAATTAAAAGTCCATAATTGTATTTTTGGTCAGATAAAAAATAAAAGCACCTTGCGTATACGCGAATGTCTCGAGTATATATCGATTTTTATGCTGTTTTCAAGAGGATAAAGTGCGACATTTCCGCGAGTAAATGCGATTTTTTACAATTTTGTTTTGTGACGGAAACTCATTATTCGAAACGCCAAAAAATAATCACGGTTGTACGGAAACGAATCTTGGCCCATTTGATATACATGAACCATCAACGAACAACCGGATTCTTTGGACCTACCTGCAGAAGTAGCCCATGAATGAAATTATGTGTTTTTTAACGCACACTGAAGCCACAGAAGAGAAACTGCTACTGTATAATTTTTGGGATAAAAAAGAAGAAATATTTTTTTGACTCTGACTGGTTCAATTGGGGGGAAAATAAAACGTTCAGGATCAAGTCACCCGATGACCCAGGGGCAACCCGAGAGAACCTGCCTCAAGCATCTATTGAGCATTATTGTACAGTTCAGCATCTACATCCGGAAGAAGAACCGGGTTGTTCGGGTTCCGAGTCAGCTGGGCAGACGAAATTCCTAGATCCTAGTCTGATTATCACAGTACGGGTATTATTTTACTATTTTGAATATCTTTTTCCATCCTTCCCTTCGGTCTGTGGCAAGACCTGAGCTTCGGCAAGGTGGGGGAGTACTGATGAATTCCGAGGGGGATGGATGGGGAGGGGGAAAAAGTACTGCGGAGTACTATGAAGGGCGGTTTCGTTCGCCCCGCCGAGATGTTTTGCCACTTCGCCGCGGGGGATATTGGCGGAGGGATCCTACCCCTCATTTGCCTGCGCTTAACCCACCCAAAAAAGGCAGAAAAAGGGTCACAGGGATGCCGCTCGCCACCCCTCCTGTCCGGCATCAGAAGACAGCTAGCATAGTCCGTATTTTGGGGAAATGTTATTTTACGAGTATGCACAGACAGGGGTATCTGAGGGCACGATGTCCCATGCACCAAAAATATCAGGAAGGAAGAGGAGGGGAGCTGAGCAGGCGCGGAAAGTTGACAACAAAGGACCCCTGCCGGACCCTTTTTCTGGGACCATTACTGCGTGTAAATGAGTTCCTTGACGTGGCGGAGGATGGATGGAATTCTTCTCGGTGCTGATTCCCGTTGGCCTTTTCTTTGTTTTTTTCTCCTTCTTCCCCTTTGTCTGTTTAATATCCTTTTTTTTTTTCTTCTTCTCACTTTATCCGCCTTCTTCTTCCTCGAGTTGGTCGGTGGAGAGCTGAGTCCGACGAAACAGGAGATTTTCAAGCTGCTGAGTTTGGTTTGAGAGCGAGTTTAAAAAGTTCCGTCTCTGACAGGTTGAATTTCTCGGATTCAATTTATAATTTTTTTGTTTTTTCGGTGTCAAGTCTTTCTCTTATCTTTTTTTGGGGGCATGAAATTAGTTCGAAAGATCCTCTTTTTTTTTTTTTTATGATGCCCGGGGGCTAGGTTAGTCATAGCATAGCGCTGATATCCGAACTTGTTCTACGAATTAGTACAGTAATTGTCCATGATGCATCTCTGATCTTATTGAACACCTTCCACGTGGATTTCAAATTCTTCTTCCTTTTTATTCGCTCATTCGTGTGCAAAATTATTTCGTCACTAATATTCAGTTTTCAAGGATTTTGAGCTCCCGCAAAATGAGTAGTGAAGTACAGTACTTTTAACCTTTTGTACGTTCGATCACACTAAAGATTCGATTGAAGTGCGGTAGTCGCTTCATTCAAGTATTAGATAGACTACAGTATTTTCAAAAATACGAAGTACACGAAAGCACTGTGAGGATTTCATACTTTGTTCAATATCTGTATGGACTTGACGATTCCGATGAAGCTAACCTCGAGCGGCGAATTCGTGCTTATTTCGAATTATCTTCGTCATGAGTGCTTCATCGTACTGTACTGTGAAAAATATTAGAAATTTGAAGCACTTCAAAGGCGCAGATTGAGGAGATTTTTCACAGGAGAACGAAAGAATCTGAATATTAACGGGAGATATTTTTGTGTTCGAGAACAGTGCGTTCATTTTTTTTCCCCGAGACTCATACTACTCACTTAAATTCTCCTTTTCCTTGCTGGAATTTTGCAGCCGCGAAAAGCCGAGTTTTCGCAAAAATAAAATGAAATTTTGGCGGAAACTCGATGCTCTCTACACTATTTTTTGTGATGGCCGTCAATAAGAAAACAAGCAAACAAACAAGTATTGGAAGAGGTGTAACCGGATGAGGAATTCCGGTAGAATTTTTTTTTGTGGTCTGTGTGTCTGAAAGATGCTTTTTTTTTTTGTTCATGGTGAATTTCTTCGATTTTCGGCTTTTCGAGTGAATCGTGATGTGGCGATTTTCCCCGAGAGTGCGAAGTGCCAGTCCTAGTTGAAGTCATTGGAATGCATTTTTAATCCGTCTTCGCGTGGAACGATGGAAGCAAACTAATGTAGAGAAATGTGAGGCGAATCGTGTGAGAGAGAGAGAGAGAGAGAGATGGGGATTCTCGGGGAGTGGAAGAGTACCGGAATGCGAGGAGCAAGTACCGGAGAAGTACCGGGTACTCGAAAAAGAGAGAGGGGAGGGGGGATTGGGTTGGGGGATACTGGGACCGTTTTCGTTTCCCTCCGTTCAATGCCCCGCTTTTTTTTCCGGTTCCGCTTCGTCCGGGGTTTTTCTGATGAGGATGCTTGGAATTCTCAGGCTTCGCATTTGATGACTTTGCCAGCCGTGTTCTGAGCATCGGCTGCTGCCATGAAAAGCCTGGTGGAATGCGAGATAATCACGTGATTCTTGTGGGGGAGAGGAAAGGAAAAAAAAAAAGGTCGTCGGATATCGTGCAAAAAGTCGAAATTCCGCCAATTTCGATCATCGTTTTTCGACGCGCTTCTCGAAGAATGTCTGATGAAATTTGCTGTAGCTTCCTTTTCATCAGCTGACTGACTTTAAAAAAATCATTTGAAAGAAAATTCGCTGATCATCCGAAGAGTTAGAGTTCTACACAGTAAACTGATGATAATTATGACAGAAAGCAAGAAAAAAAAATCTTTTCGGTCGAGGAAGTTGATTCGAAGTTGGGTGTGATTTGAATTATTCGGTCCGCGGAGAAAGTACAAATGTCGTGCTTTGTTTAAAAATCATTGACATTAAAAGAAAAATTCTTTCACCATCTAAGCAGTTCGAATTCTGCACAGTAAATTGATGATAAATGTGATAGAAAGTTGGAATATTTCGCTTTTTGGTTATGGGTAAATTCGCGATCACTGCCAATCGATTGATCTTGATTTCCTTTGAACAGTTCAGTTCGGAATTTCATTTGATTCGAATAACCCAGAAAGAAAATCATGGAAAGTCGGGTAGTATCGCAAATTCAGTACGATGTAAAGTAGGTATATTTACTCTTTCCCCCGGAAATATTCCTGTGCAATTTTAACCTCTCTTTAAATTTAAATCATTAAATCATGCAATTTTAATCATTGCCCATGGTTCAATGATCGGCGTCGTGTTCTTTGTTATTATTTAAAGAAGTCCAATTTCGAATTACGCACGGATTCCGAACATTATATTCCTGTTGAAAAAAAAAACTCCAGGAAAACCCCGACAGAAAATCGACATTATTTTCCGGTTGTTGCTCTCAAGGTCACTCTTGAGTTCTTTCGTTTGATTACACAGGTTTACCT
Source organism: Notodromas monacha (assembly GCA_905338405.1). Classification (NCBI taxonomy): domain Eukaryota; kingdom Metazoa; phylum Arthropoda; class Ostracoda; order Podocopida; family Cyprididae; genus Notodromas; species Notodromas monacha. The sequence goes on from CAJPEX010001808.1 coordinate 36,718, forward strand.
CCTGACAAATTTGATTTAAATGCCATTTTTTCATGTCGTGATTCATGAAATTTGCGGAATTTCGAGCTGTGGATGAGTCACGCTGTTAACCCGTCCCTGTCATGCAGGAACTACTGTATTTCCAAGAATACCGCAAAAAGGTAGAAAGGTTGCAGAAAATCACGATTATCTACCCGAAACGAATTCCTGCAATCCGGAAGTAGATTTTTTTCTTCCAACTTTTTCGACGTCAAAGCGAAATTCCTTCATCACATTGAATCCACGTTTGACAACTCCCTCGACACTCGACCAAAAACAGATTCCACTCATATGACCCCCCCCCCCCCCCCAAAAAAAAAGAAGTGAACCCGGGGTTCATCAGAGCCTCGGGCACCATATGAAAGCGGACTCAGTTCCACGCCATAAATGATGGATGGAAAAAGAAAAAAAAAAGCAGACGCACACGAGCGAATCATACATGAAAAGCTTCGCAATATGGCCTCATCTTCTGGGAATGCTCTTTTATGACCCGTCCGAACAAACCCGAGGGGTATAGTAAGGTCATCCGAAAAGGGGAAAAGTATGAACAGACACACACACACACAAAAAAGAAACCCCTCCTGCGAATGCATTTTCCCGTCATTCCCATCGTGGACCAGAAGGCTGTTCGCCATCATCAAAGCCCAGGATGACGGCGAAATAAATATACTGTATACAATATTAAAAGAAAAGAATAATTTCCCGGAAAATTTTGTTTTCGGCTGTCGTTTGTTCTTCCTCTCACCCGACAGATTTCCCAGAGGGTTGACATTTCCCGAAAAATAGAATAAAATAAAAATTACAGCAACAAATCTAACGAAGTCGTGCTGTTTTAGAATGTACATGTATCGTAGTAGATTTCAAAAATTATTCGAATCAATTTCTGTGTGTACTGCTTGCTAAAAGAGTAAATGACTCGAATTGGCGATATTTTGATCGAGAAGTTCGTGCGAATCCGGAATCAAAACTTTCTAGAATCGTGTCGAAATGAAATGATGTGCTGTACTTTTTTACTCATGAATATAACGCAAATATCGTTCATCTCTATCTATCCCGCTTTTAGGACCAAAAAGTCACGCACTGAGTTAAAAAAAAAATTTTATAATGCTCTCTCGTGAAGAAGGACGAGGCGAAGCATTTTGTAACCTAAAAGCCCTGTTTTGATTCAAGCCGTTTAATGTTTTTCGACGCAACCGCATGAAATAATGGGGGAAATAAATACCGAAACCCTTTCTTCCCTCCTTCCTTTCGTTATTGAGCCGTAGCTTCCATTATAGCTATATATATAAATATATGTACGGTATGCAGTATAACTTTTTTTTTATTTTTTTGGACGCGTTTGTTTGCGCTGGAGAGAATTCGCGTTCATCCGAGAATGGCTCACTTGAGAATCACAATCGCGCTACTGTAACTTTTTTATTTATTTTTTCTATCTCTCATTTTTCTTTCTTGTTTGTTGCGATGGACGAGCGCTTTCAGCCTTTATCCTGGAGCGCGGCTGCAAAAAGCCGCTTTCTCGGCGTTTCAATATCATCTTTTATGTGCTTTTCGAAATGGAGGAGTCGAATGGGGATGGTTTTTTTTTGTGTTCGTGCGTCTGTGTGTTTTCTTTTTTTTTTTCTTTTTCTTGTTGTTGTTGTTGCTTACGACACACACACACACACACACACACACGTGGTACAGGCCCGTATATTTAGAAGCGGCAGCGTCGTGAAGTACCCGCGTGACGACAACGATGACTGGTATCGCCGACTCACCCTGGCCGCTTAGGGCTTCCCCCGCTATTCCCCGTATCAAAGGGCTACTCGGGGAATTAAGACTTGGAAGCTCTTTCTCTTTCCTTCTTTCTTTTCTTTCTTGCTCACTTTTTCCGCGTTTTTTTTTTTTTTGTGTGTGGATTTTTTGTTTTAATTTTTTGGATGCAGTACCGTACAGTATTTGTTTGATGATCAAACGGTTTTGTTATTGATTGCCGGGGCTGTTGATTCGCGAGTAACTTCCTCATTTCCTTGATGAAGATTATTTGCGAAATTCGAGGAACCAAGAAAAAAATTATGAAGAGAATGTCGTTGTAGAGAACCCTTATAATATGTGGAAGAAATCCCCAGTGTACCAGAAAAAATCGTTATATATAGAGAAAAATCGTTGTAGAGAGAATTGTTGCGAAAAGATTCCGCCTGTACAGTATTTTAACCCTTAAATTTGAAATTGCTTCGTGAACATTTAAATTCAGGTAGACCCTCTTTACAACGAAATCCAATGGACCAGAAAAAACAAATTCGTTATCGAGAGAATTTTGTTGTAGAGAACACCGATAGCATGGGGAGAGAGCTCGATGGAAGCGAAAAATATCGTTATACAGGGAACATCGTTGTAGACAGGGTCCACACCTGTACAGTATTGGAAAAGCAGGAATTTGAAAATGGTTTGTGAGCTTTTAAATACAGGCAGAATCCATCGTGAAGAGGGTCTTTTCCTCTGTTGTCTTGGTCTTATGAAGTGACCATTATTTGGATTTCGACAAAATGCTCGATTTTTCGCCATTTTAGGTGTCGGTAAGATATTTTTTACAACACGGAATTTCAAATTGGAGAAAAGCCAGAAACAACGCTGTATTTCCGAACATAACAGAGGCCGATTTTAAGTCGGTGTGAGCTTCAAGACGATTTTTTTCATCTCCCGCATTCAAGTCGTCAAACACAGTTCCAGAAAAAATTATTTTCTGTTGAAAGAACATTTTTTGTAAAAGTTTCCCTGCTTTTCGCGAGACCGAAATTCGTCTCAGAGTATTCTGACTAGAAACTTTTAAGCAGGCTATATGCTAACAGGAAAACGACGCAGTTTTTTTTTTCGACAAACGCTTCGGTCATAGAGCCCCTCTGCTCATCCGCACAGAGCTTTCGACTTTGAATACCTTCTCATGTAAAGCCGTTTCAAATTATGCCACGTGTGGGACACCGAAAGCGCTGCTTGTTAATACAGTACTTTATAACGGATTAACCCTATTGCATGATATTCAGAATTCCTGTACATAGAGCAAGGTAAGATACAGAATTTTGCCGTACTTGGAAAATTGCTGGAGGAATTTTCGGCTAAAGATGGTAATACTGTATACCGAGATTTTTTTTGTCACGCGAGAAATAAAGATTCATTTGTTTTTCACGTCGAATCATCGTAGAATTTTCGAATGCACAATACAGGTAGTTGAAATGTTTGGCCGGAAGTGGGAACTCATGTCAAATGAGCTAAATAGAAAACAGTAAGTAGTGTACTGTACTGTACTTTACTCAATATTGTATGTGTTTGACGATATTTGAGGCCTTTACTGAGGTAAGGAGAAAGATACCAAATAATGAAGGAAAACGGAGATGTCCTAGGCAACTAGGGAATAAGTTTTTTATAATTTTGAGTAGAATGTATTTCATGTTCAATAAAAAATAAAAGAGTCTGTGTTCACAGGCAAAAATCTGGCGGTGTCACATGGCCAATTCACCCCATTGCGAGACTTTTACTTACAGCATTATGAAATTATTATACTGTACAATATAATTATAATTGAATAATTTGCCGAATATATTTTACGTCAAATATAAATTTTTGTGCTTTACTTCACTTCAGCAATGAAGCATTAGCTGAACCCTTCTATGGTCTGGTTTTAATTGAGGCTATGATTGCCCGAGTCCTTGTTGAAATTTCAAAATGCAAATTTTTATCATGCACATTTTTTAAAGGATATTTATGCTGTGTATGATTTTGAATGCCACTCGACCGGTGTCACACGTATCAGCAATGATGTGCGTAGCACTAGTTTATAAACCGTGCTGTAATTGCATATATTTTTTATTTGCGTGTACTGTATTGGGGTTTCTCCGAGATGAGGGTTCATTGGCGAATCTGGGATAGGTGGTCCTTGGAAAGGGTTTTTTTATTTCGGTTGGTGTTGTATGAGTTTGATGCGATGATCACAATGAATTTCAGTACTTGTCGAAAGGCTTTCCGTGAGTGGTGGGATCGGAAATGAATGGGTCTCGAACCCTGTCGGTGTAGAGAGGGAACGAGTTGTTGGCCATTAATTGGTCAAGTTTTTGGGTGCTGGGTCAAGTGAGCGCCAAGCCCAATTGAGCGCGGTGGGTGACTAACTAACTGCTGAACGCCGTCTGAACAACTGAACGTTAGCGCAAGGACCTGCCAGGTTTATTTCATTCGACGACAATTTTGCTCATCACCCTTCCCTTACGAAAATGCCAATATTTTTCTCATGAAATTCCGAAATTCGCAGTCCTTGTCATGATTCGAATTTTTTTTGTCATGGGTAACTACTTTTTTGTTGTTGTTGAGTACAGTATAAACATTCTGTGACTCACCGAAACGGCAGAAAATACAGCGATGTTTTTCTTCTTAATTGTTTGCGCTTTTCGTTCTTTCTATCTCTCTCGCAAATTTGATAATTTTGATGATGCTCGACATTTTTTTTTTTATTATTACCTCGTTCATGGGGACCTTTAAAATGGCTTCGTTGTAACGAAAAATTCGTTACAAGCTAACTTATTCAACATTATGGCTATTGGGCAGGGACCTGAAAGACGAATTTGTTGTAGGCGATTATTCGTTATAACGAGATTATATTCGTGACGAGATTCTACTGCATACGAAACCTCAGTTATGGAAATTGTGGAGCGCGAAGGAAGCCCAGAATATTTGCGGCAATTAAATACTCGCTCAGTTTGAAAGCAAAAAGTTTTGCGCTCAATTTTCTCTGGCGCTCAGTCGGACATTCACGGAACTTGTGGCGCATCCGAACTTTTGGTCACACGCTTTTTTTTCCTTTTTGAAACTCTTATTGTGTGTGTTTTGCTAGTCCGGAGTTTTGAAGCGGTTCATCCTGCTTATTACGTGGCGCTGAATTAGCGGGAACAAATTTTTTTTTTCCGTCTGTGTTGGCCCGGGTAAACGATTGTTTAGCTGGGCGTGGGAAAACGAGTGTGATATAATGCCATGGTTTGTACTTTTGCCAGACGCCTCCTGGGATCCCCCCCTGTGTCTTCATTTTTGCGCTGAGGTAGTTTTTTTTTTTTTTCCTTTTCACGATTATAATGTGGCTTGATTTTTGTTTCGCAGTATATCCCAGTGTTTAATTATGTTTAGACAGAAGCATCCGTTCTAAAATTGTATTTTGACTCTTTTGAATGATTGCGTGAAAGACGTGTCCGCAAATTTTAGACGCACGCGCGGTTTGTTGGTGCGAGATTTTTTTCTTCTAGATTTTTTTTGCGTTGTTTTTTTCTTCGTTTTTTCCCCAGATTTTTTAGTTTTAATGGGGATCGAAAATTTTACGATGAATAATTTTTGAATGGACTAATGAAACAGACGGAATTTAAGTTTTTTTTCTCGCGCTATGTGTATCTGTAGCTTTGACTTTCACGGTTTTATCAAATCTTCATGAAAACAGTTGGAAGGTTCGTAGGGTCTAATCGATTCTCACAGTGTTATCTAACCCAAATAAAACTTATCTTGACTCATTCTCGATGATGAAGTGCTTTTCTTGAGCTCGATGTTTGTCCTATTAAGTGTTTCTCCCCTTTTTTCCTCCCACTGTACAAATACTTGCTCAGATTCGTTAATTTTTAAAGTTTTCTAGTACAGTATTTAAAGTGTCATTCCAGGTTTTTTATGTATGTATTGATTTTAAATGCAGTATTCTGCGCTGAATTACTTTGTAACATATGTCATGGGCTCTCAGTTGAAGCCTGTAGGAGGCCTTCTGGAGTTCCCTAGAAATGTTGGAATAAAAACGAGTTTAACTGCATTTTCTTTTATAAAATGTAAAATGACGGGCGGTGGTCTGGGTAGCAAACTTTAATGTTTTTAAAAAGTAGGCTTAAATAGGAGGGCCAAGTTGAGAACCTAGAATCAAGATTCAGTCTTGTCAAGTTTCAAAGCTTGTTGGCTTTGAGAATCAATTGTGGTTGGGATGTGTTCTGGAGAAAATGTATCGAATGAAAAGCGTAGTACTGTAATTGCCAACTTCTGTACAGTATTCAACTGTATTGTAATTCCAAAAATACTGAGAATTAATGTCAAACCCTTGAATTCTTGGGTTGGTAAATTTTTCAGTGCAAATAATGTACATAATTCGATGGTATGACCTGATCAGAGATCGGATCATTGCAGAAATACCTCTGAGGAAATTGATTAAGTGCCAAAAGTTGCGGGCCTGTGAAAAAGGAACAGTATTTTGGATTCTCGAATTCAAGCAAACGAGCAGCTGGATAAAATATGGTAACTAGATTTGTCAATTGTTTATAAGTCATGAATTGGTTCTTACAAAGTCAAAATCTTATCTCAGGTGCTGTGTGGGATGTCGATGAGGTTTTTTTTTTTGGCTGCTAATCCTCGAGATCTGCGGACGTGACTATTTTTGAACGATTTTATCGCGATTTGAATCGTCCCTTTTTAACGCGTTTTTTTGTTGTTGCTGTTGTTTTTATAAGACAAGTGTTATGTATGAAATTTTTGATAGTTTGTATGTAAAGAAAATCAGAGAGTCCCGAATTGGTTGTTGCAAAATTTAGAATTTCATCTTAGGTGCTGTGTGGGATGCGTAATTTTATCCTTCGCTAATTTCCGAGGAGATCTTGACTTTCTTAGAGCGATTCTATCGCGACATCAATCGCACTTTCTTACCGCGATTGTTTTTTCTTTTTGTTGTTGTTGCTAATGTAGTTGTTATTTCTGCAAGAAAAATGGTATGCCTTAATTTTTCAGTTGTTTGTTGAGTCACGAATAGGTTCTTGAAACTTTATAATTTTATGTCAGGTGCTTTGTGGGACGCCGATTTTTTTTTCTTTCTTTCATTGCCGATTCCCGAGAAGATCCGCGAACAAGATTATGTTCGAAAGATTTTATTGCGGCATTAATCGCACCTTCTCAGCGCGTTTTTTTGTTGTTGTTGCTTTTATCGCTTCGTTTGCAAATGTTGTTGTTGTCGTCGTTCTTTTGGCAAGACGAGTTTTTATGAGTGGTGAGCCGTAATAAGGCGTCTTGCAGTCGTGAGGGTCGAGTAACGAGGCCGGACCTGGCCCAGGGATTTCCTTGCCGCGATTATTTCCACGGCAATGAAAGGAAAGGGGGGGCCTGCAATCAGTAGTGAAGGAATTCGTCTTGTTTTCCCTCGGCGCGGTGGAGGCTCTAATTGTAGACCAAGGGGGGGCCGCGTTGTTCTCCTCTCTCGCTTCGTTTTGGGTTTATTTTTCATCATTGATTTCTTTTGTGTGTGTGAGTGTGTGTTCCTCCTCCCCGTTTGTAAGTAAGGCTATATTTTTTTTTAAATGCACAAGGGGTAGTCAGCAAGTTCTGAGGGGTGGTGGTGAAAGGACTGAGGTTTTGGTTTACCCACCATCTTGGGAAAGCGTTTCGTGACGTAACCTCGTCTTTCAGGTGTTCGGAAGTTTTGAAAATAATGAACGGAATTGGGGAATTTGTTGTTGTTGTATGAATCTTGGAAAGTGTTTCCTGACTTAACGTCCTCCCATTTTAGCTTTGATGCGCAAGGGGTTGTCAGTAAGTTTTGAGACTTGATGAAAGGACTGAGGTTTCGTGTACCCATCTTGAGGAAGCGCTTCGTGACGTAACCTCCTCTCCCAGGTGTTTGGAAGCTTTGGAAATAATGAACGGAATCGGGGATTTGTTTTTGATTGTTTATGAATCTTGGAAAATATTTCCTGACTTAACGTCCTCCCATTTTAGCTTTGATGCGCAAGGGGTTGTCAGTAAGTTTTGAGACGGGGTGAAAGGACTGAGGTTTGGTTTATCCATCTTGGGGAAGCGTTTCGTGACGTGACCTCCTCTTCCAGGTGTTTGGAAGCTTTGGAAATAATTAACGGAATCGGGGATTTTTTGTTTTTTGTGAATCTTGGAAAATATTTCCTGACTTAACGTCCTCCCATTTTAGCTTTGATGCGCAAAAGTTTTGAGGCGTGGTAAAAGGACTGAGGTTTGGTTTAGCCATCTTCGGGAAGCGTATTGTGACATAACCTCCTCTTCCAGGTGTTCGGAAGCTTTGAAAATAAAGAACGGTATTGGGGAATTTTCTTCATCAGTCTTGTAATATATCCCTTTTTAGTTTTAATGCACAAGGGGTAGCAAGTAAGTTCTGAGATGTGATGAAAGGGCTAGGGATATATATATATTTATTTATTTATACAGTATATATATAATTTTTTTATCTTGTACCAGGCTGGGGGAAGCATTTCGCGACAGTGACAGAACCTCCTCTTTGTTCGCACAACTTCTTTCGCATGATTTTCAGCACAGTACACAGGACTAATTAATGATCTGTTGAGTCGTGTTTTTTTTATAGCAATTTGGAGACGCTTTTAAATGTAATGCTATCCCTGGTTTTGAAATTTCGGTGAATGAATTGCTGTTTGTGAAAAAACAAAACAAAATGGAAGTGCGGAGCATTCGTAGCATAGCTGATGACGTCATGGGCGTCAGTCCCAAAATTTTTGAATGCTATTTGTTGCGAATACGAGAAGCCCATTCATTTTTTTATTTTATTTTTTTAAAATTTATGTTCATTCTTTTCGAAATTCATTCTCTTTGAGCATTCGCAATCGAGATTCTTGAAATTTTCGCAATGACATTTTGTGATTGAATTTCGGATGAAAATTCTAGGTCAGAAGTCTCGTTCGCTGTTTTGAATAGGTATAATGCATTTTGTCCTCGAATGTAAGGTACACTCTGGTTTCCTAGTTGAAGCATAGCTTTTTTCTTGGAAAAATAAATCGCGTTTTATGTACACGAGGAAACGCGATAACGAGAAGAATTGGTGCCATCTCCTGTGACGTCAAGTGCCCCGAGTCTCAAAACTTATGGACCATCCCTTGCATCCCTTTCGTCGTGAGTTCTGCAACATGGCCTCAGGGCAAGCTGGATGCAGTTTATTTATTTCTTTTTCATTCTTTTTTTTTTCTTTCTTCTTTTTCTTGTTGCGTCTTGGGACGTCGATGCCGGGGCTATTATCGGACTGTTGGATGGTATCGGAATCGCGCCGAGATTGCCTGGCTTGCGGGGCCCTGGTTTTTCGGGGTCCCACCGGTTTTCGTCTAGAGATCGTCGTTGATAACCAGAGATGAACCCCCCCGCCGACGGGATTTTTCGCCCCGAGGCTTTCGTTTGCCTCGCTGTTCCGACAGGAGAGGGGGTTCGTGGTGGTAGACTTATTTTGCGACGTCCTGAGGGGTCTGGATTGAAAGTTTCGGGTTAGGCGTGATTAATTAATTAAAATGCTCGTCGTTTACTGGGACTTTGTCGTCTTTTTTTTTTGCGGTGGGATCCCTCAAGTCAAGGTAGCTTAGATTGAAAGGAGGATTTTTTATTTGATTTATTTTTGAGATACGGTAAATCGGGATTTCAAGAACTGTGAAATTGTACTGGAAATCTGTGTGGAATCACATTTTCGGTATTTTAATTCTAGAACAGTTTTATTCAAATCTCGATGGTTTTATCGAAATTTTGGGGATCTTGTTAAAAGTACGGCGATTTTTCGGTGAATTTCCGTGACATTTCAGGAAGGAAGAACCCTTCTGTTCTAGTTTCGGTTTCAAGATGAAGTGGGATCATCACTCTTGTGCTTTTACCGCATTTGGACTCTGCCGAGAAACCTTGTTGTCATTGCTGTGCTCTGCAACATTTTGTTCGTTAAGACACTGTGTAAAAGTTGCATGGGTAGAAAGCCTTTTTAATACTCTCATGGAGTAACTTTTGTGTTTCTTCCAAAAGTTGAGGAAATGGATTCAAATCTCTGACCCCAGTTGCCATTGGTCAAGGAAATAAATTAGCGGCAATTGTCTGATCAAATATTTCATCTTTATTTGCTCACCAATATAAGACAACAAGTGTTCGATCCAACTGTGTTTTCAAGGTTTCTGGGATTTCTTGGAAATTTTGAAAAAATTCTAGATTTTCTTGCCATTTGTATGTTACTATAATTGGAAAAGAAAGTGAATTCAACGAAAGCTCAAATTATTCCACCCGTGTTGAGGTTAAGAAAAAAAATTAGATTGCATAAATTCCGAAATTCAGACACCATTGCTGTTGTGAGGGGAAATCCCCGGCCCGCCCTTGCGTAACCAGAACCAGCATTACCCGGGAAACGACCCGAAAGATCCCCGAGTGCGGGGGAGTGAATCCCAAGATCAAGTGACCCGAAGGAGTAGATTCAATAAAATACGCGTGGGTCGAAAATCTCCGAGCCCCCAGTTCGACCTTTTTTGGCTCCCATCCTTTCGTCGTGATCTAAAAATAAAAAAGTGTTCGACATGTGTCTTCCCCCGCTTCCTTGTAGCGTTTTCGAACGTATGTGTTTATTGCTTCTTCTTCTTCTTCTAAATGGCCGAAAACATTTATTTTTTTTTTATTCTGCTTTTTATATTTTGAGAACTTTGTATTCAGTGGCCTTGCTTGAACACTACGTTGAATTCGAAAATATGCACAATCTGCTCAAAAATTGTCTCTGATTCGAGATGCGTCTCAAATATTTTTCAATCGTGGCCATAAACTCTTTTGAAATGCATATTACAATTATGGTGTTTTTTCTTTGCAAATTTTTAGAATTCTTTTTTCTCTGAAATTCGAGAAAAAATTGTACTTGGGATGATGTAAAAGGCATGATGTTTTTTCAAAAATTCTGCTTGATGATGTTTTACTGACTTTGTTGATTTAATACTACTGTAGGTTTTGAGCCGAGAAAAGATATGAGAAATATTTCGTGTGCATTGATTCTAATTTCAAATTTTGAATTTTCTCTGGATGATTTTCAACAATGCAAAGCATACCATTGTAACTATTCAAATTGGACTTCATGAGCAAAATCATTTAGGATATATTTTTCTATTGGGGTGAATAAATTGTAGTTCTTAATAAAGTTGAACCCTGATATGTCGAACCCGGAAAAGTCCAATTTTTTTAAAAGTAAGTCCTGTGGTTTCCTTTAGAAACAATGCATTAAAAACTCCAATGAAAGGTATTTACTCTAAACCGCCTCAACTCGAATTTTATGAGCTCTTTTAGCGAGTGTTTTCTTGACACAGAAAAAAGGAAAGCAATGAAAAATTAACTTGATGTGCTTTGAAAGGAAATGAAAGACACAATGGGCAAATGAACCGAGTGCAGCATCCTGTCAACACATTTAAGAAGCAGTTCAAGGCCGAAAATATCACAATTTACTATGTCTTATAATTATTGTATGTTTCCGAAAATAAAAATGCTTTTTCCTTAACTCAAAACCTCCCGATGTCAATGTTTTTTTTTTGCTTGTCCCGTGAAATTTGACTTAGAGAGGTTCAACTGCATTGAGAAGCCATAGTTTCTTTTTTTTGGAAAAATTTCCGATATCAATAGTATGGAAGGTCTTTTGAATTCGTGATGCGCTTGGATTCGAGAAAAAAAGCACGAAGGAAAAGATTGCGGATTCCTGAAAAGTATTCGTTGAGATATTTTTCGAAGTCAAATTCCAAGTGTCGGACTCGAAGGAAGTTTCCTGCTCGTTCACTTGGTAGCAAAATTTATGGGAAGAACCTCTTTCGGGGGCGAGTCTTTCCCCCCTTGAAACAAATACGGTAGTTGTGAAAAATGAATCGCGGGACTTTTTGCTCAGTATTCTCATCGACTTGACCTCGGGTTATGCGACACTTTGACCGGAGATAGGAGTACAGTACATCCGGTCCGTCGCGACTGGCTTTATCGCAATGACGTCGTCGGTTTCGAAACCAGGGGTTTCTCTCTCTCTCTCTCCACCCCGTCGCGGGTTTCATTCCCTGTGGGCGGTTTCTGTTGGTGTAACGTGATAAATCTTTCCGAGCGCGAAAGGTGTCCCAAGCCCACGTCGAATTTTCTGGTTCTGTGTTGTTTTTTTTGTTTTTTTCGGGGAGGGGGGGGGGGGGGGGGGGTGGGAGAAAAAGCTTTGCTGATTTCACAGGTCACCTGACTGCCTGGATTTTTTTTTTCCTCCTGAATTATAAAATGAGTAGTTATTCAAAAATTTGACTCGTATTTTAAAAATTCGAATTTTGCATTTTTTTAGGGTGTTGCATGTATGAAGAAGTATGATCGGAAGGCTGATGTTCGAGAAAACATTTACGCTCCATAATTTTCGATGGTGTAATGAAAATCCTGAAGTACGATTTTTTACAATTTCGTGTAAGGCTTGTTTCTGTTATTTTTCAAAATATAAAGCTATTTTCATTTCACATGTCACCCGACTGCTGCAATTTTCGTTGAGATTTCCCTCCAAAAATATCTATTGAGCAGTTTTTCAAAAGTTGACGCCCGTATTTTGACAAGTCGAATTGTAGAATAATTTTTATAGGGGAGTTGCATTTATGAAAAGACATAGTCAGAAGACTAGTGTTTGGGAGAAATAAGGCTTCATAATTTTATATTTTTAATTGCAATCATGGAATGCGCTTAAAAAACTTGTTTGTGTGATTGATTGAAAAATGAATGTCATGAGAAAAAGC